>APFE030903284.1:76877-90670 GCA_000404065.3 Pinus taeda | reverse complement strand
AAATATATAAATGTAGATTTATTATTATTTTAATTGGAAATCTTCAATTAAATAATAAAATTTAATTACGTCTCTCCCAATCTAAATTTCTTATTAGCATAATTCACTACCTTCATACCATTTTTAACAACATTGTAACATGTGGATTAATTTCCTTTTTGGTGCACAATCTCCGCTTTTTAGGACAATATGGTGTAGTGACCCAACCCCTACATATCATTATCACAAACTAAGAATAGCAGAGAAGATGAAAGGTTGTACAAACTAGCATATTTTTCAAACAACTAATCCAAGATCAGTTCCTTAACTTTTTCATGAAGATATCATATTGAGAATGTTTGAAAAATGGTGGGAAATCTGGGCAGCAACTATCTCTCTTCTGCGAGGGTGATGCGGAAATAGTTAAGATTTCATTGTTTTGAATTTTATTTTTTGTTAAATCAAAAATCCAATATTAATGGAGATATTAATAAATTTTGTGAAGTGACTAAATGTAGCTTTAACCATTCACCTTAAGATTTTTTTTACAATATAATTTCCTAAGTCTATTTAATATCTTCATTATCGTAAAAACCAACCTATATCCATCTTAACTCCACATCTACCACTCTTAGAGGGATGAAATATATTTATCCCTCCCAGCACGTGGTAGACCCGGAATTAAGATGGATCTAAGCTGATAGAATTTCCCCTTTAAATAGTCTATGCTCACATGAATACCATGGTATTACTCCATGGGTCAATACCATGGGTATCATAAACCTAAGAGCTTAAAAACTACTATTAGTAATTTATAAATTTTAATTATAATTGATTTTTATTTTATTTTTTTTTTAAACCAAGTTAAATGTTTAAGTGACATCTATTACAAGATCCTTTTTACTCTTGATCTACCAAGCCACGAGAGGGATCAAATATTTTTTCACTCTATGTTAGTTTGCATATCACGATATTCGATCTAGAGTAAAGATGGATCTATGCTAGTGTAATTTCCCCCTTTAAATAGGCGGCATTCCATGTGAATACCATGTGCCATCTTTATTTTTATTAATACTAATATTAGGGTTAATAATGTTTTTTTGCATCGTATTAATAATAATTTGGCCCATGGTATTTGGCCCATAGGCTTCACCTAAATATAACACATTTTTTGAGTGTTCGTAAATATAAGGTGGCTTATGGAGTAAATATAAAAAATGTTTTATTTATCTACCATACATCTCATTTATTTATATTTTTATTAATTTACCATACCTCTTTTATAAATATGGTATTTGGCCCATAGGTTTCAATTAAATGAAACCTCGTTTTTGAACCATCTTAAATAGAAAGATGGTTATGGACTAAATATAGAAAGAGGTTTTATTTATTTACCATACCTCTAGTTTATTTGTATTTTTATTTATTTACCATACCTTTGGAGTAGGTATAAAAAAAGCTTTTATTTATTTACCATACCTCCACTATATTTATATTTTTATTTATAACTATCATAAATACATTTTCTTGAAAATGAGGGCAAATGGAAGATTGTAACTCCTAATTTCAAGGGCTAAATTTACTTTCTTTACCCTCTCCCTTAAAACAAGGTGGTCTAACCTCCATACCTAGTTTTTTTATAAAATAAATTTGAGGTGATTTGTAACAATCTACTATGATACAAAATATTCGCCCAATAAAAATATAAAACCCCTTAATTTATCCCAAGGGTGAAAATTGGCCGCTAAAATTTTCCATGATAATCAATTAACAATATATAATATAATGAAGGAGAGTATCATTCAGGGGGTCTACTTATCCAGGTAGATCTTCTAACACCACTTTCAGGTGTTTGAGGTGCTTGTTGTAGTTGTGGTTGTTGTTCTCATCGTCGTTCATTATGATTTTTAGGCACCATCACTTTTTCTGTGATCTCATCAAGCATTGTGTATTCTCTGTTTTCTTTTTCTTGTTTCTTTTCTTGCAGCAGATCCTTATACGAAACCTTTTCATTGAATATGACATCTCTTCTCCTAATGATTTTGTATTTTTCATAATCATAAAAGTGATAACCAAAATCATTAACACCATATCCAATAAAAGTAAATTTCTTTGATTTTTCCTCAAGCTTTGTTCTCTTTTCTTTATTCATGTGGACAAAGGCTTCACAACCAAAAGTTTTTAAAAATGAGTAGTTTACCCTTTTACCTGTCCATGCCTCCTCTGGAATACCACCATCTAAGGAACTTAAAGGCCCTCTGTTTATTAGATAAAGAACAATATCTACAACATCTGCCCAAAATTGTAAAGGTAGTCCTGCATGCAATCTCATGCACCTTGCACGCTCCATGATTGTCCTGTTCATCCTTTCTGACACACTATTTTCTTGTGGTGTTCCTAGAACTGTCTTCTCTCTGCGAATTCCATTCTCTAAATAGTACCTATCAAACTCTTGGCTGCAATATTCACCTCCATTTTCTAATCTAAGACACTTCAACCTTTTTCCTATCTCATTTTCAACCAAATCCTTCCATTTCTTGAAAGTATCAAATACATTAGATTTATTTCGAATACAATAAATCTAGGTTTTTCTAGATGCATCATCAATAAAAATAACATAATAATGAGAGCCACCAAGAGATGATACCTGAGCAGGTCCCCATACATCTGTATGCACAAGCTCTAATTTTTCGCTCTTATTTTCTTTCCCAACTCTGAGGAATCTGACTTTCTTCTATTTTCCATAAACACAATTCTCAGAATTTTAAATCAACATGCTTCATACCTGGCAACTAATATCTTGAGTGAAGATTCCGCATCCCCTTCTCACTCATGTGCCTAAGCCTATGATTCCACAACATTGTATCGTCTCCTGTAGAGTTTAAAGCATTCACAGAATTAGAAATACCATTGCATAAGTGCAATGTACCGACCTTTTCTCATTTTTCTATTACCAGGGATCTTTTAGTGGCCTTCCAGGTTTTATCTGTGAAAGTAGTTACACAGCCTTCACCTCTCAACTGCCCTGTTGAAATCAGATTTTTCTTCAAATCTAGAACATGCCTTACCTCCTTCAATATCCATTGATTTCCATTTTTATTTTTTATGAAAATTGTACCCATTCCAATGATTTTACAGGGTTTATTATCACCCAATCGAACCTATCCAAAATCTCCTTGAACATAATCATGAAAATGTTTCCTATCAGATGTGGCATGGAATGAGGCCCCTGAATCTACCACCCAGGCATCAATAATATTTTCTAATGAAAAAACCAAAGCATATTGCAACACATCACCTGTCACATCCACTTCATGATTGTTTTCTTGTTGTGCATCTCCTTCTTTTCTCTTCCGAGACTTGCAGTATCTCTTCAGGTGTCCTTTTTTCCTACATTTCCAACACACTATCCCTAATCTAGACTTGTATCTACCTTTTCTTGACTTACTGCGATAACCATGGCTCTTTCCTCTTTCCATTTTTCTTCCCCTAGTCTCTGCAATCAAAGCATTACTTGATGTCTCACCAGAGCTCTTCCGTCACATTTCCTCACTAAGGATTGCACCGACAACATCAACAAACTTTAAAGTACTAGATCTAGAGACAGAGTTACTAATGGCCATAACTAAACCATTCCAACTTTCTGGCAATGACCACAAAAATAACAGAGCCCTAACTTCATCATCAAAAGTTACCCCTACAAAACTTAACTGACTGGTAACTGTATTAAATTCATTTAAATGATGAGCAACAGATCCACCTTCTCACATCTTCATATTAAATAAATGCTTCATAAGAAATACCTTATTTGAGGCCAAGGGTTTTTCATATAGTTTGGCCAATGTCGACATTAAACCCTCTGTTTTCGTTTCCTTTGAAATATTAAACGCTACCGATGCCTCTAGGCACAACCATATTGTTCCAAGTGCTTTTATGTCAAGAATATCCCATTTTGTGTCTGTCATACTCATCAACTTCTTTCCCTTTCCACTCAATGGTTGGTACAAATCTCTCTAGTACAAATAATCTTCCATCTGCATCTTCCACAACTAGTAGTTTTGGCCATTAAACTTTTCAACCCTAAACCTACCATCATCCACCATTGCTCCCACTCGAACCAGGAACCCTTCTCTCCTGCGAGTTTATCAGCCAAATAGACCTTCGACTCTCATACTAGTTGTTAGGAAATTATATATTACAGAGCAACGAAACACATAAAATATTTTAGAAATATAAACACAGAAAACGCATAAAACAAGAGAGACACAAATATACATGGTTCACCCAGTTTAGGCTACGTCCACCGAGAAACAGCCAGTCCTTCCTTTTATATTATCTAGCAAACTAAAGAGATAAAACCTACAACAGATCCACTATAATCCCCTCTTCGCTCTCAATCTCCTCTCTCTTCCTCACTCAGAATACAAATATGCATAGACGCAATACAATTCCCTCATATATAGTGAAGGGTTGCCTTCTAGGGAAAAAAACCCTAAATTAAACATAACTTCTACCGTCAAATATCAGCCTAATGAACGACCCAAATTGACTACGAAATTAAAACATTTTACAAGGAAATTTTACATATATTTTTAGCTTTGGGGGCACTACCCCTGATCCCCCGCAGGGAGGGGCTCCCAAAGGTCGCAACCACCCCCCCTGGACCCCCCCTGCAACATATATTTCACAGGCAGATTTGCCGCCCCATTACGAACTGGGATCCAATGCGGCGATACCTTTGAATACAAAAGATAATCAGGCTCCACACCCAACACACCCAAGGAGGTATGGTGGTTGTCCTCTTCTCTTCCAACCTAATTAAAACATGTCATCCCATTAAAGGAAAATACTTCAACCTGCATGCTGAAATTAAATATTCCATCTTCCTCAAGCAATCTTCCTTCCCCAAGTTGTGGAATATGTGTCCCAACTTCTCAACCATTTTAATTTTAATAAAAATAATTCAAGTGTTTATGATAGCAGAATAAGCCATGGGTTGTCAAAAACCACACCCCCTTAGAGGAATACCATCCTTGGTGTTATGATTCCTAAACACAAAAGAAAACATGCTTAATTACAATATAAATCACAATGAGATTTATATTTACATCTCATTTATATTAAGATTTCACATACATAGTTTCTTACCTAGCAACTCAATGGATATAGAATCCATTAAATCAACCACCTTTCAATGGCTCTTTTTGCAATTTATAGTACCTTTGTTGGACACTCTAATATCTTCAAGTTTTTATTATTCATCTTTTCAATGATATTTATTCACCCAAGTTGGGTAGTTCCCATACATTCCTACATCATTCCATATAATCGTTCATGAGATTCATCATAAATAAATTGAAATAATTTAAATCTTAACTATTTCCCTCCTTGTCTTTCAGGCCTAGCCCATTTGAATATCTTCTCATCCCCCAAGGTACTACATTCAGCATCGCTCCAATTTAACCACTTAGTGTGGTTTCCAACAATGTGCGTTTTCTTAGACCCAAGGCACAATACTTATTGTGGTTATCCCACTCCACATAGTATTTAGTCAACACCATCTTCACATCTAGTCCCATGGATGGGTACTCAACCATTCACACACATGTTATTGTCAAATCCCACTTATCATTTGTTCTCAACATATTCTCATTGTTACACAAAACTATCTAGTGTAGGGATTCAGGTAGAGCACAAAGAGTCTTAATTCAACTTTTGAAGAGAGATGTATACGTCTATATATATATATATGAGGTTTTTTAGTTATGTTTCCCTATATTGGAATAAGAGTGAACTTTTCCAGCAACTTCTCAATGGTGCTTCCACCTATGTTCTTAGCCTTCCCCCTAGGTGACATCAGGTGTTATCAACCCACTAGCCCTAGGGTACCTTAACCTCTAAGAAGTACTCAACTAGCATAGTCTCCAATCAGTTTATTAGCCCTGAGTGCACAACTAGTGCTCTATGATTCTTAGCCAACAAGCCTTTTAGATTTCTCATCTTGACTGTCATCTGAGCATCTCTGCTCCACCAAACTCTCTTCTGACATGAGCACAACACTTAGTGAAGTACATGCCCAATCCTATGGTCAAGGACTTCAGTTAGTAGTTCCTATACCTACCGCCACAACCATCAAAATTTCCTTGCCATTAATCATGATACAACATGGGCACATAAAATTCACAATCATATGATAATTAAAATCATAAATTAGCTCAGTATTTCCCCTTCCCCATTGATTCCTCACATAATTAGGAATATCATTAGACAACTTATTTATATTATCTCAACCAGCCATTCACATATGCATCATATAAAATTTTAAACCGCCATTATTCCTGACAAGAACCTGTCAGTCACAATGGATATATCTATATATAAACATATATTTCAGGTAAGATAACGGTTTATAGAAGCTCCTTTGTGACATTTTCATGGTTGCCATATCCCTATCCATTATCCCATGGATTAAACCAACTCACTTGGCTACTACAAGTTCCTTGAAACTAATTAAGTAGCCTTATTAGGTTACCCAAACGTGCCAATTGTAATTATTGTCACTTACATAGTCATACTTTTAAGGAGAACTTGCTTATCCTACTACTATTATGGTTCTCTACTAAAATTGTGTCATACGAGGAAACATCAATGTTCCTTCACTGCATCCTAATACAAGAATGCATTTGCAAACACACACACACACACAGATACCAGTCATACAATTTTAAAACTACCATTATCACTACAATATCTATATATTGGAACAACAATTCCTATATTAGTTAATATTCTATATATAATATTATAATTTAGATAATATATATAATATATTATTAATAGAATAGATTAGAATTATAATATATATATAGATATGTGGAATTCGTTGTTCCAATATTATAACTATCTTGTATGATATAGGAAGTTTTTTAATTTAAAAGTTTATTATTAATAGTAATATATATTATATATAATATTATATATTTGTTATCATATCAATTAGTGAAATAGCTATACTATGCAATACAAGCAACACAGGGATTTCCCCAATTCCTCTTATGTTGAGAGCTTTCACATGCACATTCATCACAAGTGTGTAAGAACATACCACTTAGCCAATAGTGTTGGTACACTATAAAAATTATGCACCAAAATCATGGAATAAGTTCTACAAAAATAAGGAAATAACAAGCATCCATGGTCACAACAATAGACTATCCACACCTTCAAATCCTATTAGAAAACACATGCAATACCCTTTCATTTTTCAATAAAATCAATCATACCATAACATCCTTGTAGTAAGCATACAATCCAAAATCAAATGTTACAAGTAGTATACAATCATATTCCATTTTGTTGTTGCACCTAGAGCTAGAGCTCCAATCCATCTCCAATGATGCAAGCATTGGACCTAATGCTCTGTTAATTATGTAAGAGGGCACCAACTTATTCCGAAAGGTCTAGCATTGAACATTTTCTCTGATATCACTTTGTAACATACCCCCTTACCAACAATAGCCACATTAAGGCTAATAGGAGGGAGTTAATATGATGACTCGATCTCCAAATTCCTATTATGGAAATGGGGTCTAAATTTTTCGCTCTTTTTTAAACTTTTTAAAGTACAAAATAAGCATCACCATCGTGTCTTTCACATCAATACCTTTTCGAAGATATAAATTTTACCCCAATCTAACTTATGGATTGAAATATATGGTTGATTAAACATTTACCTAGTGATCGTTCGCAATGTCACTTGGTTATGCCATGTGGCACCCATGTGGACCCCACATAGTGCTCATCTGGCAATCCATGACATGCCATGTATCACTTCGAAAATTCCACATCATATGTCATCCTTGACTAGGTCATTCTTGAATGGACCACGTCACCTCCTTGTGGCCCCCATCGGACCCTCGCCCATGGGTTGCAATTTACCATTCCCCATTATAATGCATTTTCTGCCTACACCCTATGAACAACCCAAGAATTATGGGACATTAAAACTCACATTACTCAATGGAGGGTTCTTCGTATACCACAAACTATCAACACAGACTCTTCACCCCCCTTCACACTTAACCCCTATGCTCTAGGTCTGGTGCCCAATAATTTGGCATTATGAGATTCTCATTTACTTCTGGTTACTCCCTCCATCTATTAGCACACGTCCATTTCCCTTCACAACACTTGGCACATATGTGCACTACCCGATGGCTGGTGGTTGAGACAACAATTTTCCTATAACCTATTGTACACTTTCCCTTCTAATAGCCTCTATTTGTTGGCCCACTTCGCTATCACTTTTATGACGCCCTCTGACTTAACATCATACTAACATCATAACCTCCACATGGCCTCCTATTGAAGTTCCATGTGTCACTCAATTTTCTCCCACCTAGCCCTACCAAAAGGTCAATTTTGAGTGTCATCTACCATGCCATGCAGGCACCATGTCAACCCCCTCTTTCCATGTCACACGCCATGAATCCTTTTCCCCACTAGCTTCTCGGCCCCTTGTAAATTTGAATTTATCCAATTTAATAAATTTCTGTGTTCTTAGCTTTCGCACAATTTATTAGCCATGTGGCCTAAGCGATGCCTAGACCATCAATTGTTAGACCTACCATCCATCCTGGCCCCATCTCCCTAGGCCACATATGCACATTATTGAATCCTCCAGTGGCCTGGTGCCCCAAGGCCTTAGGATGATAACTCCTCCTATCACTTGACAGTTCCAAGTCATGTTATATACACACACACACACGTGAGTGTGGCCATCAACAATGAGCTAGATTTTTCTACCCTTCTTGAATTTACCCCTACACATATAAATGTAGATACATCAGTATTGCTATGATGCCATGCATGACTCTATCGAGCCCTAAACATACAATCATGGTGCCTCTCCATTAGGGCACTACAAGGCACAAGGCCTATCCCTCTTGATCTTAATACAAACTGAGTCCATCCCAACAGTGACCTCCTATGTTTTTTGATACAAAAACCAAACCCTGATAACCAAGTTATTTCAATTCAAGAATTCAATTAAATTAATAGGGAGGGCCTCTCTCTCATTACTCATGCCATTTAGACCAAAATAGAGACATGTAATGGACAAAATAATAATCACATTCCTTAGGGGATATTCAATGGTAGCATCATCCCTCTTTTATCAAATAACCTCATGTTTTCATCTTAATGTAAACAATTTAAAATCTTAGTGGATGATATGTAGAAATTCAATACATGAAAGAATAAGAAAACACTAACTTAATAGACATACAAGAATCAGCCATTGCTCATCAGTAGTAAAAAAACTCGGCATTATTCATTTACAAAGGAATTTATGTTCCTCAGCTCAATAGAAGCATTAAACCAACACATTTAACCATCATTAAAATAAGTCATCAAATCGACAAAATAAGCATATGCATGACATTCAATGCACAAGAGATTGAGTAAACACGTATCTTATAAGAGAAGTCTTGAAACTAAGTTGGAGCTTAAACTCACCACCCAACCTCAAATGAGCTATAACCAATATTTATTGCAACTATCACCCCTTATTCAAATTCTAAATCTTAAGGAGGAGTTATTACCCATGTAAACTCAATGTTATCATCCAAAGCAATGTCCCTAAGGCTACACCACCTCCATCCACTAACTATTTAGGTAATAAAATACACGGGGAATTGTTTTCCTTCAAATGTTCTCCACAATCATGGCACAGAGCCTTAACTCATTTAAATACAACACAAGTATCCTTTGTAAGCACAGAAAATCACATCTCTAATCAAAGGGAATAGTTTCATCATAACATGGGAAGGTTCCTCAATTAAACAAACTACTGATAGAACATTAGATTCATAAGTCCACATGTTTCCTAGTGGTTTCTTTAGTCCCAATACAAGCCACTCTTAGTCACATGAGGAGAGTCTTTATGCAAATATGGGAAGGTTCTTTAGCTGGAAAAACTATTGACAAGACAATAGATTCATTAATCCACAACTCCCACGTGGTTTCCTAAGGTAAGACACACATAGTGGATTCTTCAATCCTTGGGAAAACCACCAATTAGTCACAAGAGGAGGAGAGCTTAATATGTGAAGGTTATTCAGCTAGATAAACTACCATGGAAGCACAAAGATCACCCTTGTTACATAGTTCTTCAGAGATGAAAACACTAGTGTTCCTAGCTTAGGGCCACATCTGGTGTTTCTGCAACCTCCAAGTACCTGAGTATCTCTATCCCCTAGCTAGTAGATTCCTCAATCCATAAGCTTACCAGTGGGTTATTTAGTCCCAATGAAAACCACTATGAGTGTCTTTGCAAGTTGTTGGCAAGCCACCACTCTTTATTTTCAACCATAAAACCCTCTTGGGTTTCTTCAACTTGTTTGCTACTAAGAAACTCACTCCGCCCCAATTTTATTTCTTCATTATCCTTCCTCTTCATGACAAATTCTCATTCTTTTACCTTGCTTGAATCTTGTACTTCTCTCTCCATGGAAGCCTTCCTTCTCAATAATTCCATTTGTGGCCTCCACTGCCACTATCACAACCATATGTCGATTGTTAAATCATGTGTCCTTCACTCTTCCTCTTGTTTTTGAGTTTACAGCTAGTGGTTCTTTTTTGTTTTCATGTTCATGGGGATTTTGTTACAACAATTCCCTATCCGACTCCTCAGCCTATTGACCTTGTCCCACTCTGCCCCTACTAGCACAACCCACTCTTGTATTTAATTTCAACCTCTTTACCTTGTGGGTTCACCCAAGGAGGTATGGTGTTTTTCCTCTTGTATTCTAGCGCAAATAAAACAAAATCAACCTATTAAAGGAAGATATTTCAACCTCCATGTTGAAATTGAATATCCCAACTTCCTCTAGCAATCTCCCTTATAAGTAAGAAGGAAAACAACAAGTTAAACTAAAAATGTAAAGGAATTGGGTAAGAATTATTTTTAATTGAATTTTATATTTCTTGCTTATTCAATTTAATACATGTATTGTGTGGATCCCAAGAAGGGGTGCACTTAAGGAAAAAAAATTGTGAGCACATAAATATTTAGTAAAATCATACAAATATGTGCATGCATTGAGTTTCCATGTTGAACAAAAATTAAATGAATGAACAATACACTCATGATATAAAATATGTTCGGTAATGCATTGAGAGATTACATGAAAATGTGGGAGGTATGAAGTAACTATAGGGACTGCATTTTGTTCATGAGTCAATGAGTATTGGCACAATAGTTTCTAAGCTTAAGACAACTAATTAAATCATATAATGTTAAGATCGTCGATAAGGAACATGTGGTGGAAGGATTGTTTTTTCCTAGTCAGTGTGAGGATTGTATGGAATTGTTGATATATGAAAGGAAGTTTTTCATTAATACCTAATGGGTTATGAAAATGGTAAGAAGCCTCTAGTTTGTCAATATTACTAGAATCTTTGTGATGCATATATGAATTACTATGATATGATTTGGTCATGACACTCGCATTATGAATCACAATGATACAAATGTTAGGTGCATTGAGTGCATCCTTGCTTGTATGGAAAAATCAATTGCATAATTGAATGCCATGAAAGGAAATAACCTAATCATATTAAGGAATTATTGAGTAGTGAAATGAGGGGCATGAATAACTCATCCTGCAAAACAAAGTGGAAACTAATTACTCATGAATTTAGAGATATGTATCTTAAAGGAGAAAGTGGTTATATAACTCTCGGTTTTGACTCTTTGGGTTGTTGGAATAAATGTTTGATTGCATTAACAAATGCTTAGAATGATTGTGATGAAAATATATAATGTAATTATAGTTCCATTTCAATCTATCTAAAATCAATTGAAAGTAATAGAATTATTATGTGCATGATAATTCTAAGATCACCTCAAGGGATGTTGTAAATTTTGCAATGAAATTCCTTTATGTATGAACACTTACCACTATTGGGCTAATTAAAAGTTCATATTGTAGATATCATGCTGGAATGGGGTGCGAGAAAGAAGCCTCTATTACAAATAAAAATATCACCACCTACATTTAAGGAGTCCCAACATCATAACTAAAATTCTTGTGTTTGTGAGATCTGGTTTCTGAATGAAGCAAATTTGGGCAATTAAAATTTATAATTTGAAATTTTGAGCATATCTCATGGGTATTGAATTTTGTGATATATGTAAAATAATGAAGCAAAGAGAATAGAAACAAGGCCATTGTGGTGAAATCGCAACCTTGTGACACACTTTGATTACCTCATGGGAGCAAGTCATAAAGTGCACATTGATTATCAAACTCCATGAGAAATGTAGTGTAATTTATGTTAGAGCACACTAGAAGGGAACTTCACTATAATAATTTAATAATAGCTTCAATCATCTCATATAGGAAATCCATAGGATATGTAAATCACCCATAGGATATGTATATCACCCAAGGATGGGGGTTTCATCGGCCTAGATGGGTGAGTAACTAGTGGGAGAATAAATTGGTCACATGCTTACTAGGATGTGAATATAAGAGGGCCTATCCAATGCAAAGAGTGAGATAAACTTGTTACTTGTGGAGAGAAAGGAGGCAAATAAAAACCATACCAGTATTGGTTTAAAACCTTATATATTAGAGATTCATCTTATTTTGGAGAAAATCAAATCTTCTTATAGAAGGATTACCGGATAAATAAGAAAATTAATTGTAACACGTGAGAGATCTTGATCTTTTGTTGTAGGTACTAAATGGAACATTGATAGAAGTATGCAGGTTGATATGCAAGATAAGACAGGCATTGTGTGTCTAAGACTATAAGTAATAGAACAATGGTTTTCACATATAAAACTTGTGATTTTAGTCTGTAATACTAAATATGGTAATGTATTTTTTGCAGGAAATTTTGGTCTTATACAAGGAAATTATATAAGGTCCAAAGATAGCCAAATTGAACATAACATACACAATGATAAAAGGAGAACAATTGAAGAGAACCAAATATTTGATTTAGTTAAGGAAAGGATGAAGACCATTGTTGCAATGAAACACAACACCAAGGTTAGTGTTGCTACAACCAAAGAAGGTCCAATATTGATGAGAACACCAAGGATGGTGTTCCTTTGAGACATAGGAGATTATCACACCCCCTTTCCATTTCCCCAAAATTTGTGATATATTGAAATGATTGTAATGTTGGGTTACCAAAAAATATATTATGTACTTAACTTTATTATGTGATGTATTATTCTATTTTAATAATAACAAATCTACAGCTAAAGGAAGGGAGAATCCAACAAATCATGATGGCTTGGGGTGGGGGGGAACTTGACTAGGGAGAAAAATATCTAATGGGGGTGGGAGAAATCCTAGCCTTGCTTGAATAAAGAATATGTTCCCTTGATGTGATGGTTAGTATTCCCAAGAAGCTTCTAGTTAAAGATTGGGAAGATGGAGGGTCAAGGTGTGATTATAAAAATAGTGATACATAATCAAGGGGTTCATGGTTATCATTTTTTCCTTAGATTTTCTCTCATATTATCTCACTCATAAATTTTATTTGGAAAGAGAAATGGTGGCAGAACCCAAAGATTTTTAGACCCTATGACTGGTTGAGAGGTGTGAGTGACAGAGACTCAGGTTTTTCTATGTATGGAGAGTGGCCATCACTTTTTGCATTAAATTTGTTCTATAAACTATGTGTTAAATCCCTGAGTTTAGTTTTTCCCTCAAGGCATCAAGATTTGGCATTGGGGTGGCCAACTATGAGAAAAATTGTAGCACAACTAACCCTAAGGTGAGGTGCAACATGGC
>APFE030903284.1:22563-37526 GCA_000404065.3 Pinus taeda | reverse complement strand
AATTAAATTACTAAAAATTAATTCTAAAAATAAGAAAAATAATTTGAGTGTAATTTTCTCTGATTAACTTATATATACACGTCTCATTCTTAATTCTACTTAAAGCTTAAAGACCTTTTGTCATTATTGTCTATACTCACCCACTGGGGATTTGAACCAGTGACCTATCGCAAGGAGTGTGTTAACAGTGCACCCATTCACCATCAATCCAAAGCCCCGTGGGCTACCTTTGATGAAAATTTTCATTTTTATTTAGAACTAAATATTTAATATATTCATATTTTTATTGATATCTCTATGTTATATATATATATATATATATATATTATATTATATATATATAAGAGAGAGAGAGAGAGAGAGAGAGAGAGAGAGAGAGAGAGAGGATTTAGTAGTGCCCTGGTGTGATTATTTATATTTCAGCCGAAATGTCTCCCCATCTACAGTTGCAAAATTGTGAAGTAGTAAATTCCTACAAAAATTGTCTCATAGACACATTATCCATTACAAATCAATGTGATCGTTGTGCATTACAGATCAATCTGATATCATTTTATACTACACAAGTCAACCTCAACAAGTTCTCCTCTTAATATTATGCAAGCTACCTCTATGTATTGGGCATTAATATAAATATTATTGTTAATTTACATAATAATTATTTGTATAGTTATTTGTCTTCAAAGTAGTCTATTTCATAGAAAAGTGTACCTCTCATTTTAAAGATGGCAAATTTCATGGGACAACCATGCGTTGATTGCAGATTTTTCTAGCCATCTTCTTCATTATACATTGGTGAAATTATGCATATTTTTTTCAACTAGAAAATGTGTTTTAGTAGTTGGAAATTGTATGGTGTAACAGGGTTTTAATTGTAGATATTCCGACCATCTATTTCTTCAAATATTTTTTATGTTTTGCATGTGATTTAGGTGGAAATCATATTGTTTATGTTGGAAATTGTATGGGGCAACATGTTCTAAATTGTGAGATTTTGTGAATTTCATTTGTTTTTTATGGTTACTATAGTTGCACTATTTTCTTTTCCCATTGGGGTTAGAGTCTTATTTGGTGCATCAAATCACCCACTAAGTATTGATTATCATAATGTTACTGTTGCAAAAAATGGACATTTCCAACTTATTTTTTACTAACTTTTCACTTTGGCAAATATAATTCGTTGAAAATTTAAAACGTTACAAAAATAGTGGTGCCATTTCTAGTTTATCCATCTATCCATCAACAAATTTTTAATGTTTTTACTTTAATTTGGTGATATTTAAAGTAAGTGGGTAGGCACTAAAAATGTCACTTTGCATAATACAGATTGTGGTTATGTGTCTAGCCAAGTTGGTCGTCAAAACCAATTTCACTCATTCACACCAATTGAGCTAGCGTCCATCTCATTTCAATGCACAAATGTCACCATGAAAAAGTTCCTAACTGAAGAATCTTCTCATTGTAGCGTTTTTGCATCCAAATATCATGCACCATAAAAATAGTAATGGTAGCATTTTATCTAGAAGTGAGATTCAATTTCAGTCAGTAACATCAAATGAGCTAGCAACCACTTATTGTTGAAGAACCTTTCTGATACTTTCTAACTTATTCATGTTTACATTTTTTTGCAGAGAATATCCTTTGGATAAGACACTAGCTTTCAAGCACCAAGACAGTAGTTACTTTGCACCCAACAAGTGCTTGTATAAGTAACATGAGTAATTAACTGTTCTCAGTTGTAGTATTAGGTTATTTTCTCATGCAAGCAAGGATGATTATCTTAGAGTATTGAAGAATCTTAGCTTATTGAGTATTGAAGAATTTTATGTTTTTCACTTGAACATATCGAACAATTTGATATTACTTTCTTGAGAGTGTTGATATTAATAAAATAAATCCCATATTCATTGAGGATTCAAGCATCAAGATAGCGGTTACTTTAAACTCAATAAGCAATTGTATAAGTAACATGAGTAATTAATTGTTCTTGGATGTAGTATTATGGTATTTTCTTATGCAAACAAGCATGATTATCTTATTGAGTATTGAAGCATTATATATCTGGTTTGATCAACCCCGAAGGGAATCAAGCCCGGTGGCCAATAACTAGGCTTAACCCCAAGGGCTTCGGGGAGAATTGACCCTATGACCTTCTTATCGACGAGGCACTAATTTGACCAGTTGAGCAAACCCTTGGGGCTAAAGAATTTTATATTTTTCACTTGAACATATTGAACAATTTTATATTTCTTTCTTGAAGGCATTGATATTAGTAAAAGAGCTCTCATATGCATTAAGGATTCAACATTGAATTATATTATTTAAGTGCGGAAATTTTGGTGATAGAATTACAACTACTCAAGAAATTAAATCTAAATCAAGAGACACAATTCTACTCTACTACTCTACAAAAATTAATTCACAATTTAGAACAACTTGTGCAAAAATGCATTATCAAATACATAGGTACATAGATGTTTCTAGGGGAAACCAATTACTAAAAACCCCTTAAGCCCATTTTGCATAATCAAGTGAATTGAGTAACTATTACAATTATGATCTCTTGCTCTTAGGACAAACTGCAATCATTTCGAAAGAATCTACTGTAAACATTATGGATCACAGAAGTCTAAACTCAAAAAGAGTAAAATTATTATCACTCTGCCTGCACTCACATTGCCCACACTTGTGTTTCATGCACTCGCATTCCCCGCACTTGCTCCTATTTCCTTGCGCAATTCTTGAGGATTATTCACCTGACCAATGCTCTAAACTGTACACTCAATCTAGTATACAATTAATTGTATGCTGCCTTGGAATCTACACCACAATTGAGAAATTCAAATTCCTTACATGCATGAGCTATTTATTGGTTGATTGATCAGGTAACTAGATGATCTCTAAGTTAGACTGTTGTCTCACTGCACAATTGATCTCCAACTAGCTCTAATAACTATTAGAACTAGTTTAACTGAGTACAGCTGAAAATAAGTGGACTAGATTGCTATAATTTAGCAATCAACACATGAAAACTGGACTCCAAGCCCACTAATTCAAATTTAGTGTTCTAAGTGAGTGACAAGAGCCATGCCACCTTAGTTAACTTCTTATGATGTGGAAATTCAAATTTTCTCAATTTGACTAAGGCTAAAGTCAAATTGAGACTTTCTTGCTACACTTCTCAACACTCCCTCTTAGTAAGAAAGGGATTTTCCACCAGCCCTTTCCATCGCCTATGGAATGTACTATAGGATTACCTCTTACTGTTGTTGTTGCTATTGCAACAACTACAACTAAGAATCATCCAGAAAAAAATTGAATCAATTGTGTCTCTACAACTGTCTATTGCGAAAATTGTGTTGTTGTTGACTCTGCTACTAAGCCTACTACTTTATTGTCAACATTGCTCTGCACTTCTCAGTATATGAATGAAACTGATCGTCCTGCTACTAAATATTGTGGGCCTTTATAGCAAGGTAATGATCCATGAGGAGAACACCTCAATGGACCGTACCCAAATTTTTGCAACTCTAAGACTAAGGATCTACATCCCCATACCTCACTCCTGGAGGTATAGCCGCATGCATGGTGAAATATGATGTACCCATATTGTTGTTACTACTGATTTTTTGATGCTTTTGCATTGTTGTTGCAACTATTGCAATAATGTGTCTTATTTCTCCATATCCTAAAGTACTAGCTTCCATAGGGATGATCCCTCTGAAACTAGACTCCCTCTGAGTCTCTATATCCCTGTGGGAAATATCTCTGCTCCTAAATTTACCAATATCAATGATCATAGGCACTTTTTGTGTTACTAAACATTGGCTCATTGATCTTCCAACTAGAAACCTTCTAGCTCCATTAATAATTCTGCACATAGGGTCTTCTGGATCTGCCTTGTACTAGGGATCCATAACTTTTCTTCCTAACAACTCATTAATTCTTGAATGATCACTACACATGAGGAATTTAAGGACTGGTCCTAATGTGATTTCAGGGCTCTAATACCATGTAGAAATTTTGGTGATAGAAATGCAATTACTCAAGAAATTAAATCTAAATCAAGAGACACAATTCTACTTTACTGCTCTTGGGAAAGTAACTCACAATTTAGAACAAAATGCACAAACATGCATCATCAAATACACAGGTACACAAATGTTTCTAAGGGAAAGAAATTACTAAAAAGCCCTTAAGCTCATTTTGCATTAATCAAGTGAATTGATAAACAATTACAATTATAAACTGCAAGAGTAAACTTGTTCTCACTTTGCCTGCACTCGTTCTACCTGCATTCGCATTGCCTGCACTTGTTTTGCCCGTATTTGCATTGTCTGCATTGACGTTGTTCGCACTTTCTCTGCCAACACTCGCACTGCCACACTTGCTCTTATAACCGAGCATAATTCCTAAGGATTGATCACTTGACCAATACTCTAAACTGTACACTCAATCTAGTATATAATTAATTGTACATTGCCTTGGAATCAACACCGTAACTGAGCAATTTGAATTCCTTGCATGCATGAGCTATTTTTTGGTTGATTGGTCAGTTAACTAGATGACCTCTGAGTTAGACTATTGTCCCACTTCACAACTAATCTCCAATTGGCTCTCATAACTATTAGAAATAGTTTAACTAAGTACAACAAAAAATAATTGGACTAGATTGCTATAATTTAGCAATCAACACATGCAAACTGGACTCCAAGCCCACTAACTCAAATTTAGTGTTCTAACTGGAGTGAAAAGAGCCATTTCACCTTAGTTAACTGCCTCCAAGTCGTCAGTTGATGTGGAAATTCTATTTTTCTCAATTTGACTATGCCTAATGTCAAATTGTGTCTTTCTTGCTACACTTCTCAACATTAAGAACAACACAGTATTTTTTATTTAATATGTGTTTGATCTCTAGACAAGTAAAACATTTGGTTTGTGACTCTAATATATTATTTTTGGAAGAATATAAAACCTCTTTTTTTACAAGAGAAATTACAAATAATAGTAACAAGTGAAGATTCTATAAACAAGTTAACATGGAGTTAACTTTAAAGATAATGGAATATAAACTATCGATGAAATAATTATGTCTTTATTATTCTTTACTTTAATTTTGTATATTTAAACTAAGCATAGGTACCGACTACAATGTAGCATCGCTTAAGCACATCTTTATTAAAATATTTAATTTACTAACATCAAGCAAGCATAAAAGAACAAAGATAATAAATAATTAATGCATCAAAGACTATTACATTCGTTTTCCTAATGTAATTATCTCGTTGTTACAAGATTAGGTATATGCAATTTTAGTTCTTTATTTTTTTTACTTTAATTTAGCTCTATTTAAGCTAAGTGGTAGGTACTAGCTACTATATAGCACTTGTTTATATTCCAATCTCTTTACTTTCCAAAGATTCTTATTAAAATCTAAATAATATAGAGTTATTTCAACTTTGAGTCTATTAAATATTGACAAAAATTAGATATAATTTTAGAAATGAAATTTATCTCCGTATCTCATAAATTGTAAATTAAAAAAATATGTTATTTATTTATTTATTTATGTTTTTATCATATATTTTTCTTGTAAGCTTAGTAGGGCCTTTCATTCGTTCATTTTCAAAGCAGGTTACAACCAGAAAAGACATTCCGTGGCCTCAACCTGCCCATTGGGAAACCATGTATGTTGGCCATCGGAACGCATTATAAGCCATCCAAAATCTAAGGTTCTTAAGTCTGTCAAAATTAGCCTTATAGGGCTGAATGTCTAAAAACTAGTTCACCCTTAACATGCTAACATAAGTACTTTTACTCGACATATACTTACTCAAAATGTAACAAAAGGAAATAACTAAAACTATTCATTAGAGAAATACACGAGAGTTGGGTGCTTTGCACTAGAACATGGTAATTCAAATTGAAGAAGGCACAAAATGTGCTTCTCAATATGACCCAAACAGACATTCTATTGTTGAATTTGGAATTGAACAAGTTGGAATTCTTTATGAATTTCTAGAATACAGGATCAACTTTGATAGACCATGTTGCATTCATGATAGCTCTGGCTACTATGCTCTTCATCATGCAATAGTGGTAAATTGTCTACTTGTATTGGGCGAGACAACCACAGGTATGGCCAGGATCAGGTACCAGCAGGTGACAATCTTCCACCTCAATTTCTTGCTCAACTCATTGGTTAAGGCCTGCCTCCCAACCTGTTATCATCTGTCTTACCTGCTCAGGAGTACCTGTTGTGTATGTATGGGCCACATCAGTGATGTGTTGGGCATCTAATTTTCTTCCACTTCTCGTCGGCGGCCTTAATGAGGATACTCCTCGACCTCCCCGAGACTCTCTTTTCTGTCTGCGTTTGCAACCCCCATTTCTAGACTGGCCAGTGCCCATGGATGGTCTTTCCATCTCCATCAACCTTTTTTGAGATATATTATAATCAACTACCGAGACCACCAAATGAGCAAATACCCTCGACTCATCGACTAGGTGGTCCCTCCAATTATAAAGCCCAGGAAGAATTACAAATAACATGAGCTAGAAACAAGAAACATTAAACCCAAGCAAAGTGAAAGCATAACAGGATGTGTCGACCATCCTCCAGTAGTTCTTTCTTCTCATTACCCACAGTCTTTGCTTAGTCATCTCACAGAGTAAATTAAATCCAAAGAGGGTATGTCTCTACCATATGACAGAACCACCCACCAATGCCTCAACCCCCTTCCAATGTATACAAAAACCTATACATTTTAAAACCAACACCAATGACAAGTAGAGAGTAATCACAAATCAACTCAACAAAACATGGAAACAACCATTCCACTTGAGCGGTATATTATTTCCACACAGAGAAGCCCAAATTAAATAATACATTCCCATACATAGTAATAAGATACCATAGGAAATGGATATCGACATCGAAACAACAATTTCAAAATAGAATTGAGCCACACAAATACGCTTTTTAGACAAACAAACATTGTAAAGACCCGCATTCTCCCATTCGCATGGAGGGGCGAAACTATGACAGGCATTTAGAGAACCAGTATGTCATGAGCAAGGATGGGTGGAAAGAAATGATACATACCCCATTACCCTTGCCATCGAGCTGACCTGAGTGATCTCCCACAACTACCTCCCTGCCAAGCTTTCTACAGAATGAGAACCACAGTGCTTCCTCACATCTTTTGGAACTTCTCTGTACCACAACGCAAATGCATGTAATGCAATACCCACTACCACCACTGGGGATGTTATAACACATCAACATTTAATTCTTGTCGCACTACCTCCCATGCCTCCCATCACCTCCACTCGATCACACCTATCGTAGCCGCTCCTCCTCCATGTCTTCCATCTAATCACCATTACGTGAGTCCTGAGTAGGATAATGACCTAGCCCGCACCCTGATCGGGGGATGTTTTTATCATATATTAATAATAATTATGTAAATAATTATTATTTATTTATATCAATTTTGAATTTTAAGAAAAAAAATGATTGATTTGCTTTAACATTTTGTGCTTATGATTAACAAATTTGGAGAAACTTTTGTAGCTATCTCTTTAGTTTACAAAAATAAATAATTTATGAAAATCTATATTATAAGAAATATTGAAAGATTGAGACTTAATGTGAGTGTAAGCAAAGCATTCTAAGATAGAGCATTTTTCATTAGCATAGATGATTTTCATGAATATCATTACCTTCGTGTTCAAGATGATTCTTTAGGATGCCAAGGATCTCACCACAAATGGTTAAATAGTATTCTTGCATTAGGAAATTTGAAATTGGCAACAACATTTTTTTTTATTGACAATGTTGGGTATTCATATAAAGTGTTAAAATGAGTCATTTTTGTTGAAGTGTGATAGGTAGTGTTCTGTCGCCATTATGTAAGGTGTAACCATTTGTGTCACTACAATTCATAATCATTGACAAAGTTCTTCAAGCACCCTTCAAGGCATTTATTTACCACTTTATCCATTTTCATTGGATGGTATGAGATACTTATGGTTAATCGGGTTCCTACTTAGTAAAACCATTCCTTTCAAATGTTGCTACTGAATTTGGAGTCCACAATTTAACTGGATTTATTGTTTTCATGATACTCAAATGGAGTGAGTATATTTTGTCAATCAATTTATGGCTATAAATATGATATGTGTTGTCCCTTTGTGGACCACCACTCTTCTTGGAAAGATGTGTCAAGGAACTTATTGAGCAAAACCTCTAACTCAACTCAAGAGAGTAAACACTGTCTAACCTTATCCATCAAAGAAGGAAATGCCTATAATCAATGAATTCTTAGTTGTAGTAGATTCTTGATTCAAGCTTAAATTTTCCAAAAAGTTAAACCAAATTAAGCTAAAAAAAGAAAAGACATTGTAACAAATAGCTTTACTATTGATTATGTTGGAAACATGTTGTCATTCACGGCAAAGGCAAAGATTGTTGGAAAAGGAAAAGCATGGAAACAGTAAATGCATTTGATGATGGTGTTATCATTAATTACATCAGATGGAAACATATGACGAAGGTGTCAAAGGATGCCTTAGAAAATTAGGTTTCAGGCACAAGAAGGTTGAAGATCAACATGGATGAAGAAGGTGCACAGACTTTGGGTTTATTTCTTATGTAGTAGATCATGTCAGATGTAGATGGATCCCACCTAGATGTAAGAGCTCCGAAAGAGATTTCCATTGGTATGCAGAAGTCTGGAAATGGCCTCCTGGTTTGAAATATAAAGCTAATAAAAGTCAGGTAATTCCAAGGTCAAACTATGCAGATCTAAAGTTAGTTGGAGGTGCTTTGGAGCACATGGTTAGTTTTAAAACAAAAGAAAATGTAGCAGATTCCTTAGCAACAACGCAAAATAAAAAGGATTGACCAAATGTGGTAATCCAAGTGTAGCAGTGAGATCTTTTTTTATTGGATGATGGCAGATCCCACCTAACAAATTTAGCTTGCAGATAACACGCCGGAGAAAGAAAAGGGCACACAAAGTTAAAGTGGAATTATACAACATGCGGGAAAATGTTGGAGCAACAACGCAACGGAGAGAATTTTTATTGGTGCAGGCGGAGCCCATATGACAGGTAAGCCCGCAACAGTTACCCCGACAGGTGCATCCTAGAAATTAGAAAAGAGAACCTTAAGAAGTTAAGTGGGATGGCGTAGAAGTGTGGAGGTGGCTTGAAAAAAATAGCGGCAAGCTTAACCATTGGCGGGAGACTTAATTGGGAGGCCCCCACATTGACATTAGAGCCCACTAAAGCTATCCAGAAAAGAATAAAAGGCATTGACTAGAGGAGCACTGGCTAAGAGAGGGTTTGTACAGGAATAAGGCAGGAGTCATTAAATTTTTATAAAGGAAATATGGTGCAAAACAAGGTTGCAGAACCCTTCTCTCTCCTCTCTGAAAATGGGACACATGGTAGCGTGTTATTGGCCCAGATGACAAAGGATTATGATGTTAGAACTAGCGAATGGGAGCACGACATATGGTAGTCATATTCAATGTTTTTGGGTACCTGAATGGTCCATTTCTGGGTGACACACGTCACGAATCATAGGCTGACACATAGCACAAGCGATTTCGTCATGACATCATCCCACTGATAAGACTTTGAAAGGTCTTGAAGTGGCACAAAGGAAGGTCAACATCATGATTGGGCATTGGGAATGACTTGGGCATGTCAGAGTTAACCTATCCCATAGATATATTATATTGGCTCTTGATATTGCAGGAGGACCCCATCAGGATAACTCATCCTGTAAGGAAGACCCTGGTAGATTATAAAGGGGCATATGCTTATTGTGCTTGGTAAAGAGCACCATGAAGGTGGTTCCATGTTCGACAAAAGAATACCAAGGGTGCAGAGCTTTTGCAAAGGAAAATAAGCCCTCACATGCTTAAAAAGACTCCAACACCTTAAGGTTTGAGTAGTGGTCACAACACTGAGTCCTATGGTGGACAAGAGGCTAAGCACAAGCACGAGAGGAGATATAATTAAAAATGGTCACAAATTTATTTTGGCAAGCATAAGCACTTGGGTCCAAGGATTATATGGAACCAATGTTTAGCAGTGACGGTGTATCAAAAGGTTTCGGTTATATGTTTAAAGTATTATGGAATGAATACTCGACAGTTATATGTGTGGAAATTCTTTGGAATAAAGCCTTTGGGCCATAACCAAAGGCCTTGGATGAATGATTCAGCATCTTGGTTTGGCAGTGTGGCAATATCTTGCATGGTCGGTTGAGTTGATAGCTATTTTGATAGCATGTTATGATTAATAGATCCTTTGGGCTAACAGATGAATGAGCCAGAAACATGTGACAGTTTAGTGGCACTATTTGGTAGTTAAGCCAAACATAAGAATATAATGTTAAATGCATGAATGAGTTGGAAGTAGTTAATAGGAAGAGTTAGCACTTCTGGTAAAACTGGAGGTTTTCCAGAAATAGAAAGTCCCAGCTAAATTCTATAAAATGCATGAATGAGAAAAATTAGAAGAAAATCTCACAGTTTTAGCCCAGAACTGCAGACCAAAGATTGAGAAGTTAATAGAACATACAAAAGACTGGAATGAGCAGGACAAAGGAAAAAATAAGGATTCATGCAACTATACAAGAAAAGAATTGAAGCAAAAAATAAAGTCCATAATTATTTAAAAGTATAATTAGAAAGTCCAAATCAGAAAGTGGATAAATCCCACATGTGACAAAGAAACCGTACCTAGCATGGAGACCATATTTCATACAAATAATTGTGCAAGAAATGAAATTTTAGTTATAACTAGGATGAGGAGAGGAGGTACCCAATAACAACGATGAAGATCCAAAATCCATATCAATTAATTGTGAGTCTCACCCAACCAGATCCTCCTGAGAACGAGGTTCGCCATCCATCTTCTGCACGTCCATCATCCCTTGAGTCGTACCTTGCTACCCATGTGCCATATTTCTGCTAGTCCCCATCTTCTCCATGCTCTTCTCCATGAGATTATGCATAGGTTACAGAAGGGTACAAGTGATCAGGATGTGGACTATCATCTCATAGCAAATGTTTTGGTCAGATTTAGGTACAGGATGTATGTGCCAAACAATAATGAGCTCAAGAATATTATCTTGAGGGAATTCTAGGCGAAGTCATATTTAGGTCACTTGGGATATCAGAAGACATTGAGAGCGGTGAAGAAGTTCTACTATTGATCAAATTTGAAGAAGGAAGTGATAGAGTTTGTGGCTAATGCTTGGATTGTCAACAGGTAAAAGCAGTCTAGTGTACACATACAGGTAGATTACTACAGTCAATTATGATACCAGAATGGAAATGGGAGGTAATTTCCATGGATTCCATTATAGGTTTGCCGAGGACATCCAAACAACATGTTTCTATTATGGTCGTGGTTGACAAAGGTAGCACACTTAATTCTAATAAAGTCTACCTACTCTGCTAATGATGTAGCACATGTATTCATCAGAGATGTGGTGATATTTCATGGTGTTCCAAAGAAGATTGTGTCAAACAGGGTTGCTAAGTTTACCTCTAGATTCTAGAAAGAGTTATTTGTAGGTCTGGGTACAGAGTTGGCCTTCAACACAGCTTATCATCCCCAGACAAATGGCCAAACAGAGAGGGTCAACAAGATACTGAAGAACATGTTATGGATGTATGTGATTCATCAACAGTGAAAGTGGGAAGATATCTTCCACTGGTTGAGTTTGCTTACAATGGGTATCAGGAGTCTCTGAGGATGAGTATGTTTGAGGAATTTTATGGGTGGAATTGTAATGCTCCCATTAGTTGGAGTGATCCAGTGCATAGGGTATTGATAGGACCATACATATTGGCAGAGATGAAACAGGAAATGCAGGTTATCAAGAAATATTTAGAGGTAGCACAGGATAGATAAAAGAGTTATGCATATTAGAACACGATGTTTAAGGAGTTTCAGGTTGCGGAATAGGTGTACCAGAGCATTAAGCCCAAGAAGAGATCCTTAAGGATTGGATCATGTGCCAAGTTGGCACCTCAGTTTTGTGGGCCTTTTGAGATTCTTGAGAGGATTGGACTAGTAGCCTATCGACTTGCACTGCCTCTGAAAGTGAAATCCCATGATGTTTTCCATGTGTCATTGCTTAAGAAGTATGTTAAATATGATGATCATGTGATTGACTCATCTGTATTGCAGGTGGAGCCAGAAGGAAAATTTTAGCCGGAACCTTAGTGTCTTTTACAAAGAAAGATTCTCATGCTCCAGAATTGGGCAATCGAGCAGGTTAAAGTGCAGTGGAAGAAATTTGGGCTCGATGCAGCTAAATGAGAGATGGTTGATTAGATGTGGGTTATGTATCCTTCTCTATTTGCTAGTTGAGTGGACGTATTTTGGTATATTTTTTGGTGTGGTGTTTCAGTATGTGTATATATGTATATGCATGTAAATACCGCCATGAGATGTGTTATAAAGCTCCAATAAGTGGTATGGGTTTCATGTCATTATTGTTGTTACATTGTTATGATTTTTGTGTTGGTTTTCTTCTTAGCAGGTTGATCATTGTAAATACTACATCAAGCTAAGATATAAATCTCCATGGGTAGTCTGTTTTGCTTCTCAATGGTTTTACTGGTTATAGGTGTCATTGAACACCGAGGACAGTGTTCCCCCAAGGGGGAGGGTTCTGTAACAACCCTGGTCAAAAATCCATGTAATAAATTTAATAAAGGCAAAATAATAACCAAGGTCATGGGACACGTATTCCAAGATGAATGTTGGGAAAAACATCCTAGTGTGGGTGTTTGTTTGGTTTATTATGGCTAAGAAAATTGGAAAAGTATTTGGAAAGGAAAGAGGCATTAATTGACATTTTATTTATGAAAATAATGGAAAATAAGAGAAAAGGAAGGTGAAAGGTCACAAATTGCATGTGAGGAGGAAAATGGAGGAAAAATAATGGAAATTGAAGAAAATAGTGGCCTCATTAATAAAAAGGCTTTTGAGGATCAATTCACAACCTTTTTGTCAGTTTAGTTTTAGAGCTATCTCTATATTCTCTCTATTCTCTCTACTCTCTCATTCTCTCATACACTTAGAGTATTCTTGGAGAACTCTAGCATTGGAGGAAGGAAGGAAAATGAAGAACAAGAAATCATAGGGAAGCAGAGATCAAGCAAGGAAGAGTAAGATGAAGCGACTACAGTGGGATTACTTGCAGGTATCGAGTTGCATGTATAATTTTCTTGCTAGTTCTGGCATGCATGGTACATGCATGTGTGTTCTTGGTTCTCTTGTTGTCATGGGAATGGGTTTTTCTAGGTGTGACAGTGGTTTTCAGTGTTGCCTTGCCATTTCCAGATAATCATGGTATGATGGGGTATTTCTTACTTGGTTGAGCTATATTTCCGAATGGTTTCGAAATTGGGTGGGGTGGTCTTAGGAAATCACAAGGCCTAGGAATCCCTTGAACAGTAATGGCGGGATACACGATAAAGCCTAATTGTGAATGCTTTCTTTGGGCCTAGGAATCCCTTAACCAGTAATGGCGGGATACATGGTAAAGCCTAGAGGGTAGAGATGGAAAAATACTCACAGTTTAGGTGGAGAGATCTGGAGGCATCCATTCTTGTTTAGGCCTAGTGATCCCTTGACTGGTATATGGTGGGATTGCGGTAAATTCTGTAATGCATGTTTATTGTTTGGACCTAGGAATCCCTTGGTAGGATACATGGTAAATCCTGAGGAAGCCTTGGTGGGTTTTTTTTTGAGTCCCACATTCATGCTTAGAATATGGTACAGGGGTGATTGGTTGAAAGAAATATTTGGTTCATCTCAATTTATGATCAGGTGGTATGTGGCAGTCCCTGACTGTGGTAGTACCTGACTTGGTTGGATTTGCATATGATAATAAGAGATAGTTTTCTCTTGTGTTTTATGTGTAAAAGTACTTGTTATTATGTGGCTTAAATGGTTGTTCTACTGTTATTATTTTGTTGGCTATACACATGGTTTATGACATTTCTTAGTCATGTCTCTCATAATGTTTTGATTAGTGAATGAATGAATGATTAATGTATGACCTAATAGATGATATTTCAACTATTATGAGGGGGGAATCAATCCTTCTTGACGATTCTAACATAATTATGAGACCCCTATGTTCATATATGTTGTTATGACCTATAGATTACATATTCATGATGTGTTTGAAGGAAGGTCTGACAAAGTTGTTAGGGGTCAGGTCATGTCCTTATTCAAGTTTTTACAATTTTAGCCTTGTTTCATTGTTATTTATCATTTTCTGGAAGTTTCGTGGACTTCTATGCAGAGGTATAATCCCTAACCCCAGAAAAGTGACTAGAAATCCCAGGTCACTAGCATAGAAATGTCTGAAAAATATTGTCGTCGCATGGGTGGCTTGTCACAGGAGCAGATTGATGCTTTCAGTTGCTTGGAGGGCTTGTCATGGGAGTGACTAGGGGTCTAGTTTAGTAAAAAGCTAAGTTGGCTCAGGGGTTGAGCACCTATAGTGGTTGGTTGGCTCTTAGGGGTCTTATAGCACAAGAGGAAGATCTGTAAAGTGGCTTTTCGTCGGTTCCACTTACTTAAGGTTATCTAGGAGGTTGGATCATATAATATTAACTCTTTGTGACTTGTTTACCTTGGTAGACTGGTAACTTGGGTAAATGTGGGAGGAGGGTGTTACATCTTCCTTCCTCGATATATATCTCCCAATATATTATGTCATTTTTACTCAATGTATATCCCCCAATATGAACCCACGTGGTATGGTATTTCTCCTTGTTAGGTCCCTATAATACTAGTGATTACCCCATTACTATTGTAGTTATACCCCTTATTAATATTGTTGTGCCCCTATTTCCCCCATATTGTTATTACTGTGCCCCATAGAATCCCTCTATTGTTATTTTTGTGGCTTT
>APFE030903271.1:33119-62496 GCA_000404065.3 Pinus taeda | reverse complement strand
TACATGGAAATCCAAAGATTATTGTAAGTGACAGAGATCCCATTTTCACTAGAAATTTTTGGACATAATTATTTTCTTGTCTTAGTAGTCAGTTAGCTCATAGCTCATCTTATCATCATCAATCTGATGGGCAAACTGAGATAGTAAACAAATGTTTGGAAGGATATCTTCATTCCTTTGTATCTGATAAACAAACACAACGGGTCAAATGGTTGCCTCTAGCTGAATGGTGGCATAACACTTCCTTCCATACAACAATGAAAATGACCCCATTTATGGCACTTTATGGGTATCAACCACCATCCATCACATCATATTTAAGAGAAAATTCTAAGGTTCAGGTAGTGGAACATCACATCAAACATCAACAACAAGTCCTCCAACTCTTAAAGGATAACCTCGTGCTGGCACAGAATAGAATGAAACAACAGGCAGATCATCATCGCAGCGAAAGAAGTTTTGATGTAGGTGATTGGGTATTCCTACAGCTACAACCATATAAGTAAATGTCCCTCAAGCAAGCTAAGAAGGATAATAAATTATCACCAAAGTATTATGGTCCGTACAAGGTGTGCAAAAGATTGGTACTATGGCATACAAATTGGAGCTTCCTGCAGCTTCTCGATTGCACCCAGTTTTCCATGTTTCATGTTTAAAGAAGGTTATAGGCGACAAGCTCCCAGTTCAAGCAATCTTGCCAGAACTTGACGAGGAGGAAAAATTATATTGGAACCGGAAGCAGTCACATAAACAAGATCTCGACAGCTACGAAATCGATCAATTTCAGAGTATCTTATCAGTGGAAGAACTTATCTACTAAAGATTCCACATGGGAGGATGAGAATTTTATACAAAAGCATCCAGAACTACTCAAGCGTTGAGGACAACACTTTTTTGAAGGAGAGGGGCATGTTGGCTCCTTATAATACTAGTGATTACCCCATTACTATTGTAGTTGTACCGCTTATTAATATTGTTGTGCCCCTATTGTCCCCATATTGTTATTACTGTGCCCCATAGAATCCCTCTATTGTTATTTTTGTGGCTTTATATAATTATTGTTAGGTCAGTTGGGTTATATTGTGACTCCTTAGACTCCTATATATAGAAAGGAGGTTTTGTCATTTGTATCATCGAAGAATAGTTCATTTATGTAACGTAAAGGAGGTTGCCCCCTCGAAGAGGCTGAATTCTAAGGCGTTGATCTATCTTTTCTACCTTTTCTTGAGCTGGTTCATAACATCCAATGTGCCTCCTTTACTAATAATGAGCCTCTTTGGTATCAAGTGATGCTCACATAAGTGAAAAATAAAATTGAAATGTGCCAAAAAATCACATAACATCCATTTTCACTTTTCAAACATGTGAAATAGAGGAATGATGTCAAAGAATGAGGCTTTTAGAGGATGCTCGATGACACTCAAGTACTTCCATGGTGGTTCCATTCAATCTGATCTTCCCCTTACCTCAGCCCCTGACACCGAGTGAGTTCATTCTTCATTTCTTTTCGAGGGGTTTTTTTTATGATTTACATTTTGTCTCCTTTAAGGGTATGTGAAATGATGATTTATAATGAGATTTGTGGGCTTAGCAATGGTTTGGAACTCTCATTGGATGACATGTGTAAATATTAGGGGAAAATGAATTGATAACATAACCTATATACAAGTCATTGGGAGAAGAAAAATTGTCTTTACATTCTATTTTTATGGTCATTGCTATTTTTTTCTTAGGGTTTGATCTGAAGTGTTTATATCTCCTTTGTTTGTAGAGTTCTAAAGGGCACAGATAGGAGAATATGCAAGAAGAAAAGCAGTGGAACAAGCTAGGATGGTTCTATTAACCGGGTTTATCTTGTAGTTGATCATTGTGGTAGGCAGGGTTCTGTAACCAATCTACGGCAAGGTTTTGAAGACAAGTTATTCTCCTCCTCATTCGCCTCAGTATTCTCCTCCTTTCTAGCATGATATTGGATTGATATTGGATTAGCTTCTAATTAGGACCATTGTTCAGACCTAGCCTCCCATCATCTAGACACCATTTGGCCACCAGTTTGCTACCCCATTGCAGGAAATAGTGAAACTAGTGTCAAGTTCAGGATGGGTCATGGTAGCTCAACAATTTGTAGTTAGTAGATCCGATGGGCATGCCTTTTTATATGCTACAATAACTCCAAATGCCTAGGCTACTCCCCAAGAAATAGATTCATCAAGAGATGAATTGGCTAGAAATGATAATGTATCAAATCTGCCTTTGTTTGCACAGATAATTCTGTCAAGATTCGCTAAGCCATTGCATTTTACAAAGTTTCATCTTGCAGATGGAGGGTTAGGTGACATTCAAGTGTTGAATGTAATTATGAGCAATTTAACATTTATATTCATTGCACGAAGCTATAAAAGTTGGGTTGGATTCTGGAAATTTTACCCTATCGGCTTAGTGAGCGCAATAACATTGGCTGATGGGCTAAAGCCCCAACTAGTTTTCCCAAGGAGGGAAAGGCTAATGACTCGTGAGATGAAGGACAAGCAAGAAAACAAACTGGAAAGGCTTCTCAGAGTGAAGAACCCCCAATGTATTCAAGAATTTCTAAAAACCCTAAGATAGTCATAACACATTGTATGTCTTCCTCCGATCTATGGAAAGATAAGGAAACTAAACTCAAAGCCAAAGAACCCCAAGAAGAGTTCTCTGGCCCCTAATAAATGTCCTCAGGCCCTAGGCTGGCCAAAACTAGAGGACCAAAATAGTGCACGACTAGAGCAAGTGTTAGGGCCTTCGAATTGCTAGATGGTCGGCTATTGAATTCTTAACTTTTCTTGCTAAAGACCAAGTAGGCCTAGAAAACGTGGTACGGTGACCTTCTAAGATGAATTTCAAATGTGAATGGATAAAATCCTTGGGACTAGCCCAAATTTGTTGAAAACCCCCTTCCTATGGTTCATAATCCACCAACTCTTCCTCCTCCATGTGGGTCCAATAGTAAGCAACTGACATCTCACATGAAAAGCATATTTGACAAGTAGTTGTGTGTCTTCAAAGGCTTTATCATGGCAACCATCTCTGCACTTAAAAAATATATATGATGTGGATAAAATACTCATGGTTACCATTTAATATTATTTTGTATTTTGACAAGGATTTCAAACCTTGACATTGTCCAAAGCTTGTTCACTCTTCGTCAAAACTATGCCTTGTTCTAGTTTGAAACTCGACGATTCTTTCTCTAGATATAATTTTGTCGTGGGCCTCTAGGATTTCTCCAGCATTGAATTCCTCTTCCATTGTAGAGATGTTGTAATTTCCTCTTTAACATTTTGACTCCTCAAAATAAATTAAAATTAAATTAACAACTAAAAAAAAATTAAAAACATAAAATTTATAATCAAACCAATCTAGATCTACCAAGTTCTGTGTTGTCTTGATGGGGCCTGACCTAGTTTCAGAGTTATTTAGCCAAACAAATCCCTATACTACTGGCCCTTTCGACAATAGCCCGCAGAGCGTGGACTGATGTCTCTCCCGAAGCAGTATGGGGGGATGCTGGAACCAAGTTTCTGCACCCTTGATATGTTTGAGGGGCCAATTTAGTCCAACTGTGAATACCTTCATGCAGGTTACTCCGTGCACATTCCTGACCTGCGAGGCCTTCGTAGCTTGTTGTATTCGCCTTTGTGCATCCCTAACCAGGGGTTGTGGAGCTTTCGCACTATTACACCGCGGATCTTACTTATCTTCTTATAATAGTTAGTTATCTTCATGTAAACAACTAATTTATATTATATTCACTTATTCAATAAGTTCACTCAACAAATAAACAATAACCTTCCAATTCATACCCAATACACTTCAAAGCATAAAACATGAAACAATACACAGAAATTATGTAAAACTTCTCTTTATTATAGCTTCAATCGGTTACAAGCTCAACCTGCCTTGCGCACTCAGCTGCAAAGCCTTCTCCTACGCTATGACCCAAAGACTCGATTTTACACTTTCACTCAGACTCAATTCATTGTCATTCTTCTATTCTATCCAATTCGATTCGATGTCTTTTACAACTTAGAGCCTCACTCTATTTATACAATCGCATGGTCCTTAAACCATGGGTAGATCTCTCAACCCAACATTACATTACAAAAATGGTGGCAGACAATGCTCTGACTCATTTACAATCTTTGCTCTCCGCGCCCACACCTCACGGAGTCTTTACATTAGACTTAGTCAAAACTTGTGCTCTAAGCCCCAAAACTTTTCTTGGGGGATCCCGCGCCCAACAGACCCCCAACACAAACATCATGACTCACCCTCGAGTTACTCTGTCAGTGCAAAGATCTTCGCGCGGAGACCTCACAACTCTGCTCAAACTGCTACAAGGTTGGCAGCACACTCAGCGGCTGCCTACTGTATCTCCTTCGGCTAGTCAGATGGTGAGGCCACCTTTGTAAAGCTTCAACTGACTACCGTTTACTTTTCCAGGGAGGAGTTCGCCATTTACTTTTACCGTCTGCACCGTGCCACCCTTTGTGACTTCCATAATAACATATGGTCCCATCCAATGCATTTGGAGTTTCCTCGGGAATTTATCGAACTTGTTGTCGCATAACAGCACCAAATCATTCACCTTAAACATGCACAACTTGATATGTTAATCATGTCATGCCTTTTCGTGATGTTTTTGTACCTGCTAATGAAATCCGGCCAAAAGCCATTCTTCTTCAAGTTCTTCCAATTGTGCGAGCCTCTCCTCCAGGGCTCCATGGTCTGACATGCCTGTGATCGCCACTATGTGCAGACTAAGCACAATATATTCCATTGGCATTATGGCTTCCACTCCATAGACCAGCCTAAAGGGTGTTTGTCCCGTGAGTTTCTTGCATGTTGTCCTGTAAGCCCATAGTACTACAGGGACGCGCAGGTCCCAATCGCTCCGCTGCACATTGCATACTTTTTTCAGCACAGTATCCAATACTTTGTTAAATGCTTTTATGGTCCCATTAGTTTGTGGGTGATACAGTGTTCTTTTCCTACGATACACATGAAACTCTTCTGTTAGCGCGCTAATCGTTTCATTCAGGAAATGTGTACCATGATCGCTCATCAAGATCTTTGGACAACCAAATCATGTCAATACATGCTCAAACAAAAACTTCGTGGCTATCGTAGCTATGTAATCTTTTACTAGCTACACTCCTGCCCAATGTGTCAGGTATTCAGTCGCAGTAATAATATATCGCGCACCTATCTTTCCTTGAGGTTTGATGGTCCTACAAAGTCAATACCCCATTTTTCAAAGGGCTGCAATGTCATTTGTGTATTCAAAGGCATCTCGTCCCTTCACAACGACTTGCTTGTTCTTTGACATACATCACATGCCTTGCAATATGCTTTTGAATCCTAATGAAGGGTCGACCACCACAACCCATTACGGAGAATATTTTGTGTAGTTGCTCTTCCTGCATAATGACCTCCCATGGGGGCCCCATGAGTGTCCGCGAGGATACTGCTTTATTCAAACTCTCGTACATACCTTCGCAGTATCTCATCATTCCCCATCTTATACAGATGCCCCACGATGATAGAAAAGTCTATCACACATACCACTAGCTCCTTTTTATGCTGGACAGAGTAACCTTCCAACGCAGTTCGAATTGTTAGAAAGTGGATTATATCGTCAAAGTGTCCATCCGCGACGCGCATAGCAAAACACTACGCGTCGGGTAGTCCTCCCTCCAAACCGATAAGTTCCTCCCATGTCTCAATGCACGACAAGTGATCTGGTCCCATGTTCAACCGTCCAGGCTTCACAACAACTTCGAAATCATATTCTTGGAACAATAAGATCCACCTTCATCTATTGCCCCCCAACACAGGCTTATTGACCAAGTATTTTAGCGCGGAATGATCTATGTACATCTTCAAGTGTCCTCATAACAAATAGTACCAATATTTTTGGAGTGCATACACCATAGCCAGTCCCTCATGTTCAGTGGTGGAGTAGTTCTTTTTCACTTTAGATAATCTGCAACTCATGAACATGATAAAGTGATCCAATCCTTCTCCATCCTCTTGTGTAAGGACGGCCCCCAACGCTATACAAGACGCATCAACATGAACATGAAATTATTTCTTCCAGTTTGGGAAGAAAATAATTGGTACAGTAACCATCTTCTGCTTCAATATCTCCAAGCTTTTCTTACAGTCATCATCACAGCAAAATGTGACATCCTTCTTTAGTAGTTTCTCCATCGGCGCGGTGATCTGATTGTAACTCTTAATAAACTTTCTATAGTACCCAATGTGTCCCAAAGTAGCACGCAGCTATTTCACACTACGGGACGCTTCCAAATTCAAAATTACGCAATTTTCGCGAGCTCTGCCATCAACCCTTGTTTGCAAACCACATGTCCCAACAAGTTCCCAAAAGGAACAAGAAACGTACATTTCTTGAGGTTGAGCACGATTTGATATCTTTGGCATGTATCCAGTATTAAGCATAGACTCGCTACATGGTTCCTAACCAACCTAAAGAAAATCCAATCATCAAAATAGACCTCCAAGAACTTATGAATATACTCCCTGAATGTTACAACAACTACGCGTGAAAAGATAGCTGGCGCGTTCTTCAATCCAAACGGAATGACAGTTTATTGAAAGTAACCCCACTCAGTCGTGAAGGTTGTCTTGCTCCTATCTTCCAGTGCGATCCTAATCTGGTGGTACCCTGAGAACTCATCGGTGAAAGAGTATGCCTCCTAACTACCTACGTTATCCAATACTTCATCTATGAACAGGGTTAGGAATGGATCATGGATGCACGCGTCATTCAATTTTCTGAGATCTACACATATTATTATTTCATCCTTCTATTTCTTCTCCTATACCACCACTAGACTTACCCAATCGAATTCTTCAATAGGCTCAATAATTCCTGCCGCGACCTTCTTATCTAACTCTATGTTGACCTTCTCCTTGTACTTTGGGTTTAAGCAATACGGTCTCTGCTTCACTGGCTTCACATTGGGTTTTAACGTGATCCTCATTACTCCTAAGTATCCGCTTATTCCCTTTAAGTCCGTGAACTTGGTTGGGAATAATTCTTGATACTCGCAGAGTAATTCAGTGACCTTATCTACCATCACGGCGTCCTAGTAGTCCCCAATCTTCGCAAATTTAGGCTCCACCTCTGTACCAATGTTTACCTGCTTAGTCTTTACTGGCGCGGTTATGTCAAGGTTCTCGATTGGTGGTCCTTGAACCTCGCACTAGCCTTCTATCTCTGTAATATCAAGGTTCCTCAAATCTTCATCCTCTTCCTCAACGGTGACATTATAACACTCCAGTTTGCAAGTTAATTGGGCAGCAGAGTCAGGCTGATTCAATGCTACCTGTTCCTGCGGCATTCTAAATATGATTGCCTTTACTTCTTGTAGTGCTTCATTAATACTCTTCCATCCAGCATCAAAGTTAAAAGTCATCACAAATCCTTCACGCAGAACATCCCATTCATTCATCTGGTGGTGAAGCTCTATTTCTATATACCAATTCATCAGTATAACATCTAGAGTGTGATAAAATGGGTGCACCCATTCTAATTGTGGCTTTTCCCCATAGGCTTGCGTCCACTTAGCCAGATGCATGCATGGATCATCCTGCCCATCATATTTATCTGTGAATCGTACTTGAGGCTTTCCAAACCGTATGCGCATCATCCTTCTACATGTGCACCAATCATCAAAGTTTCCTTTTTGTGCGTACCCCACCATCTCGCGGGCATGGCGCATAGTACCCAATTCAAGGATTCAAAAAATTGTTTCTCTGACACCTCTCTCTCAAATTTGTCCAACAAAGAATCTGCCTCACCTAATCCATCATAAGTAGGTAAATCTCTCATTTCCATTGAAACGCAGCGCAATGATCTTGTCATCATGTTACAGTTCAGCATGGTTACCTCGTAAAACTGGTTCTACCATCGCTCTATTTCTTCATCCGAATCCGACATACAGGAGCTTTCGTGCTCCCATGAGATTCGTCCATCCGAGGTGGGATTTACCCAGTCTTTCTCTCACACGTTTATCTTGTAGATGCAGTTTGAGTTGTCATCGCTTTCATAGTCACGCATTGGCTTAGTGTAGCGCGATCCCTCAACACGGTCCAAAGGTATTACTACATGCAGAGACTTCTTCTCAAAAATCATCTTGTGCTTTTTTTGGTTAATCAACCCATTCATGTCAGTGGCCCAATCGATTCCTAAGAGTGCAGGGTAGGGATTGCTATCATCAACAATCTCTATCACCTCAAAGTCGGCTAGCACACTCGCTCCTTCAATATCCATTGTGATTCCCTGCAATCACCCCAAGGGTATTATCTTTTGTTGGTTCGCCATGAGCAGCTGAATAGAAGACCATTGCAGCGTAGGACTTCCCATGTGCTCCCATGTCTTCTTTGGAAAAATGTTCATGTCCAATCCTAGATCCAAAATTACTTGGTCCATCTCATACTCGCCAATTTGAGCAATTAGCCTCATTTATCTTCCTAGCACAACTGTTAATAAGTTCCTGTAGTTATTGTTGCACAGTAACTTCATACATGTTTCCAGGAATGTTGTAAGCATAGATGGATCCATTTTCAGCTCTGATCTATCTTTTCTTCATGAAGTGGAGGCATCATTGAAGCTCTTCCTAGCCTCCATGAAGGTTTCCTTAGCACGCTCCAAATCAAACTATGGTTCTTTCGTCGGAGCCTTACGAACCCAAGTACTATCTTTAGGTTGTTTTCCCTTATCCTCTCCTATCGTAATCCCACTTCGAAGCACAATTTTTACATTTGGATCTTCCTCACACAGCTCAGACCTCATCATTTGTAGGTTCTGAGTCAGGGGAGGTTGGAGAGCTCCCTTATTGCACAGCCTAGCTATCAACGTGGGGCAATCCTTCGTCTCATCACTACAACAAAACAAACAATTTGTGCCAAATTTAGCACCATATTTTAGTGCATTTTTTTCTCAATTGGGATGATTATCTTGGCGCTAAATCTCGCTCTATTGTACAATTTTTAAAGCATCCTTTTTTGCACCAAATTTTGCATCATTTTTTGCACCAAGATTTTCATTTGTTTTTACAGCAGGTTTTGCTTCTAGTTTTGTGCCATTCTTTGCTTCTATTTTTGTGCCATTTTTTTCATCTACTTTTGCATCATTTTTTGCTTACTTTTTTTTGCCATTCTTTGTTCTAGTTTTTTGTCATAATTTGCATCGAGTTTTACACCATCTTTTGCATCTGATTTAGTGCCTTTTTTTGCATCGAGTTTGTGCTAGTTTTTGCATTTAGTCTTATGCCATTTTTTTCTTTTGTCCTTATTTTTACATCTATTTTTTGTGCCAGTTTTTCTTCCTTTTTTACACCATTTTTTGCATCCAATTTTGCACCATATGTCGAATATAATTTAGTGCCAAATTTTGCATCCATTTTTGCACCATTTTTTGCATCCACTTTTGCATTTTATTTTTCTCCCTTTTTTGCATCCTATTTTGTACCATATTTTGCATCATTTGTTGCATCCAATTTAGCACATTTTAATACCATTTCTTGCTTCCAATTTTGCATCCTTTTGAGCATCTAAATTTGCATCCTATGTTGAACTATGTGTTACTTCCACCTTTGCATCCCATTTTGTGTCTAATGTTATGTTCAATTTTGAGCCATTTTTTTCGTCTACTTTTTCATTTTTTTTTTGCACCAAGTTTTGAATCATTTGTTGCACCTCACTTTGCATCCAATGTTGCATCTCAATTTGCATCCAAATTTGAGCCATTTTTATGCCCATTTTTGCACCATTTTTTCTACTTTTATGTCCAATTTTGCACCATTTTTTATGTCCAATTTTGCACCATTTTTTATGTCCAATTTTGCATCCTTTTTGGTGTCCAATTTAACATCCTTTTTGGCATCCAAATTTGCATCCTTTTTTCTGCCACATTTTGTGTCCACATTTGCATCTCATTTTTCACTGAGATTTTAGTTTGATTTTTCATCTATTATGCATAATTTTTAGCATCCTTGGTTTCACCTTTTTTTAGTCCCATTTTGCATCCTTGTTTGCGCCCAATTTGGTATCCTTTTGTATGCCCCATTTTGTTCCCTTCTTTGTGTCTAGTGTTACACCCTTTTTTAATTCTACTTTAAAACCCTTTTTATGTCATTGTTTGCATCCTGTTTTGATGGCTAGTTTAACATCCAATTCTACTCCCAATTTTGCATCCATGGTTAAATCCAATTTTTGCTTCATGTTTAGAGTTTTAATTTTATTTCCATTTATGACCCCCTTTATGGATTCATTTTACTAATTTCAATTACATAGTGAAATATATTACAGTTTCTAAATATCATTTTGTTGTAGGATTTAATGCACGGTTAAATGAACATAAAACCCTCTTAGTTTATCCCAGAAACCTAGGATAAATTGATTCAAAGAAAAAGTTTTTCTAAGGCTCAGGATTCTTAGTAGATCAAGATGTAGAATATAGCTTAAGAAAAAAGGAGGCATTCTTGTGATTCCTAGCATTCATGCCTTGTTGGAGTTTTTATTGTAGCTGGGAAGCACTCCTAGATAGCTCCAAAGATTGGTCCTACACATAAGAGAGAGAACAAAAGAAACTTCAAAGCATAATATCTTGATAATCGAAACTGTGAGAAACCTATAAATATTACTAAATAAATAAATATAAACCAAAATCCCATACATTCATTAATTAAATAGAATAAGAAAAAAATGAATAATAACATATGGAAGGAAGAACAACCCATCTATATTAATAAAGGAGTTGGAGGAAAGTTACAACCATTAGATGCAACTGTAGTAGCACCTCCCCCAACTCCTAGCTCCAAACTCTGCCTCTCAAGATAAATCTCAACAACGTGACAATACAAGAATTCTGATCATTTTCTCATTGGTCAAGCCTCCAATATACAGGAAAGTGAAGGCTGTGAAGATTTCCCAAATTCCTCATTAGTTAAATTTGGGCAAAATTTTTTGGGTGAATAATGTTTCCTCATATAAAAATGGCCTTTTCCAAATTTTAGATTCTTTTGTGCTTAGGAAAAATCTTTCCCCTGCTTTTTGGTTCTTTACTGCTTTTGCATGCTTTTCTTTTTTAGGAAAAAGCTAAGTATGAGGATAAAGAGACCACATTTGACCATATGAGTTTCCAAAAGTGAACAAGAGTGTCAAATTCTAGTTAACTCAAGCTTCTTTCCTCGTGTCTGAGTGAGAATTTTGGTAACAAAACTTAGATGAAGGGGACAACTTGTTATAAACTAGGATAATGTGGTCCTCATGGTACATAACTTGTATTATAGTCTTATATAGTCTAGGAGAAAGGGGTATTTCAACTAACAACACAGTATTCTCTTCCAAGATGATGAGGAGGTATTTTCATGTATAACACATTTAAGAAGATATCACAATTCAAATTTATAACTTAATATTTGTAAAAAAAAATTAACGGTAATTGATAATATTCATAAAAAACATAGGAGTATACTCACATATAAGAATTCTCCATCAAAAAATCATTGACAATTTTCAATATACATATATGACTACTAAATCAACACTTATTGCAGATATCATTATTCCAAGGTAAATTCACAACATTAAATCCAAAAATAGTAGTATCATCATACGTAATGATTCTCCATCAAAAGGTATTGACAGTTTTCAACACATATATAAAGTAACAAGATAATACTAATAATATCCTCATCATCTTTAATCAAATCAACTAAGATTCAAATGTGTGATTATCAGATCAAAATATTTCATGAACATCGTTATTCTAAGGTAAATTCACAACATCCATCAAAAGATAGTAATATCATCATACATAATAATTCTCCATCAAGATAATGTTGATCATTTTCAATATATACATAAAATAACAAGATAAAAATGATAATATCATCATCATATTTAATCAAATCAACTAAAAGTCAATGTATGATTACCAAATAAAAATATTTCATAGGTATCATTATTTTAAGGTAAATTCACAACATCCATAAAAAAATAGGAATCTCATCATACACTATAATTCTTCATTAAAAAAGGTAAACAATTTTCAACATATTCATAAGATAACAAGACAGTACTGATAGCATCATCATAATTATTCTAAAACTAAAATTCAAATGTATGATTACCATATTAAGACATCCCAACTAAATATAAAAAATAACACATGGCTAGCTAGCACCACGAAAATCATAGTCAAGATCATCCTCATGATCATTTCCATGATCATCATCTTGACCATCCCGATAATATCATCCACGAAATCCTCAATGACATCATTGTCATCCTCGTCATCATCGCCCATGATATATGATGCAATCTAAACATAGTCTGTATCATCATCTTCGTGGTCATTAACTGTAGCGTTCTGGAAAAAAAAAAACAATATTACATGTTAGTACTAATTCTATAGCACAATGCTAACCATAAAATGAAGTAGGACATAATAAAATTTATTAGTACTAAAAAATAGAATGAAAATATGGTTTTAAGATATATTGGAGATCCAACTAAGATTACACTTCTAATTTGCATAAAGTAGTAGAAACATTTTTTAATGCAGATGAAGTAGGTACCCATTTGTTCTTCATATTATATTATGAAAGTTTCTTATGATATCCATACAAGATTGGTAAATTAAGAGATACTAGAAGTTTTATTTCAAATTATAGTTGTAATTCATATTAGAAATAGAAGAAATTTTAACAAACAAAGAATGTCACATGAAAAAGTAAATTGTTTTTAATGAAAATTAAGTCACATACAATATGAATGTCACATGAAATATTGAGTTGTTTTTAATGCATGTACTTTTATGTATGATAAAATGGGTCCTAATGTTCGTTCAAGAACAATTGCTCACAAATAATTACTTCATTTGATCATTATCACATTTAATTCATTGTACCTAGTGACGATAATGATTCCATTCAAATTGCTTTTGAACTCCCTAAATATAATGTAAAAGAGAAAACTCCACGACCATGACCATGACTGCAACCCCCTCCCTTTCCTCATCCACCATAAGAGACAATGAACTTAGAGTTATGACCACGATAGAAACCCCTCCCTTGCCTCATGTCCACCATCAAAGGCATTGAACTTGGAATTAAGAGTACTCGTGTTTTCTTTGCTCTAATTAATCTCCAAGGAATCAAACTTGATCAATATATCAAGAACTCCATCAAGGAATAGATATATCACAGGTGAAGCTCAATAGGCTTTGCCAAAAGAGTGTGAAATAACACTTATCTTTTTTTTATGAAATAACTCAAGTGAGTGGAATGAATAGTGGCAAACACTTACCAAGGAAAGGAAGATTTTTGGTCCGTCCTTATTTCTATTATTATTTTTGCTTCTTAGAATGAAGGGAAGTGTTTAAAAAAATTCTAAAAATTATTTTAAATTATATATTATAATATATATATATATATATATATATATATATATATTATATATATATATATATGCTTATGTTTTAGTTTTTTTTTAATATGTATTTAGTTTCTGGCATCATTTTTTATAACAAAAATTATATTATGTTTTTTAATAAAAATGGATTTTAAACATTCCATTCATGCTAAATTTGTGATTTTATAATATAAGTTTAAATTATATATAAAAAAAGGTAGCTTAATTCCATGTGTTGTGTCACTGAGATGGGTATTATACATTTCTTCCTTGCTAAGTTATAGAATATGCTTGTGTTTTCTTAATGCAATAAAACTAATTCTGCTCTTCATTATATCTTGAGATGTTCAACTTGCACCTAATAAGACAATAAAGTTAAAATAGGTTCGCCTTTGTCCTTTGTAGATGTTTATCCCCATTAATCTTGGTCTTAATCGATTAATTGTCTTATGGTGGCCTTGAGTGGTCACTCCTATTAGTTGCATGATTTTTAGTTTTTTGTGAGTGACATTTCCTAGGCTTGACAACATGTTATTTAATTTATGAAAATGTATTATTGTTAAATATTAATATTAAATATGTTGGTTTTGAACATGGTTTAGCAAAAAGTTTCCAAAAGGTTTATAGATTGTATTTTATAATGTAATGGTTCATAACTTGATGAAATCGTTTTGGATTTTTTTTTAATGATTCATTGATTGATAAAATTGTTATGGATATTTTTTTAGTATATTAACTTGTATGTCATCAAGTCAAAAGTCACCTCTTTTTGATATTTTCATTAGTCAATTTCCCTTAAGGCCATCAAGTTCACCATTCAGTCCCAGGTTAAGGAAATATAGGAGTCATGAAGTGGCATTGTCCAAGCACTTAAATCTTGAAACATGTTTTCTTTAGTCACATTATACTTCCTTTTTCTGTAAATTCTCCATGAAAATAGTCTCATGGAACATGAGGGGGGCCTCAATACTAAAGGAAAACAAATACTCCTAAAATAAAAATGGTACGCAAAACACCCATCAATAATGTTGATATAAGAAACAAAAATATTAAGTGAGGTTCTACCTCATATAACTAGAAAATGGGGGAGGAATTGCCAAGTAGTAGTGATTGATGCTTAGAGATACTTGGGTGGAATGGATATTATTTGGAATGATCAAGACATCATGGTTACCAATATGTTTACTTTTTTTCGCATTATGACAATACAATTTTAGTTAATTGATATTGACGACTACTACCATGTATCCAATGTCTATGACTCCAATATCGTAAATGGAAAACCTCTATTTCTCAATTCTATTTCTAGCACAAGTAAATTATGCTCCCCATCTCCATGGATTATTGGGAGTGAATCCAATATTATCAAGTGTCTCGAGGAAAACAAAGGATGAATCACAATGCTTACCAAGAGATTTTGTAAGCTATACCATCAAAGTCCTAAAGTAGTATCCATTAAATTTCTCAAGCAATGAGTCTCCAACCCACACATGTGGATCAATGAGATGTAATACATGTGTGTGTGGTGACTAACTTAATACATTATTCTAATAACTCCACAAACTTAAGTATTTCACTCTCTCACATAAATTTACCATAGTGTGACATAAGTGAACCAAGAGTAGACATGAAACCCTTAGGCAACAAACATTCCCTAGTTCCTCAATTAGGTGCTTAAATGATGAAGTGAGAATGCAAGGGGAAAAGAGGACTTCATAATTTAACCATCACAAACATGTGATCAAGTGCAACTAGGATTGTATATATTTATATATTTCCAAAGAGGGAGTGAATACATGAATTACCATTCATTGGGCCTTATTTTTCTTTCTTTTTCTTTTTGTTTTTCTTATATATAGGACTTAGGGAATAAGGTTTTCATAAGTTTGGCACAACTCATAGATATAACATTTACCTGAATTTTCACTTCATCCTTAGGGTTTAGACTTAGATAAATCATTATAACATATCTTTAATGATTTTGGCTTTCACTTTTGATTTTATTTCATCACAAATGACAAAAGGGGAAATATTTTGCCACAAATCTATGAATGCTTAATCATAAAGGCATCACACGATTAAAAAAAATTAATGATGTTATTCTCTATGAAAATTATGGGTATTCTTGAGGAAAGCTTATGCTTGTGGATGTCTCCTCCCTGGATGAGAGAGAATGAGGATGGACACCTTATTATCCATGTGTCATGTACTATGGCTAGGACTAATAGTCGTAAGACTAGTAAAGACACCAGTAGGGAGAATTGTGGACTAGATAAACATATGGGACCAATATTCTTTGAGAATTTGAACTTTGACTAGGACTAACTTCCATAAGTCAAGTACATTAATCCAAGATAAGGATGTTCATGAGGATCGACATTTCCTATTATCAAATACTATGACAATGGATTAGGAAATGATCATGTGAGGACATACTTGGTGAAAATCCTGGTGGGGTAAGTGATCTGAAATGGGGCACTAAAGGCTTCTTGTTAGCTTACAAGAACCTCTCCCACTTAAAATCTTATATATTTACCCCAGATCTATGCTTATGATTGATGATTGCAGAATTAACAACTTGAAATAGGTGTATGCTTTTTTTTCCCTTAACTGTTAAGTGCTTATGTTCATTTGCTTATGTTGATATTTAAATACATGCAACATTAAATAATGAAGCAACTACGCAAACACATAAGACAACAATATAATTAGGAGTTCACCCAAACCTCTTGGGCTACGTCTCCATGAGCTCTAGTCAACTCAACTAGGCTCTCTGGGATTATGGTAATCTTTCTTTTACAAGTTCCACACTCAACTCCATTGGTTTACAACTGAACCTATGGGTTTAGAATACCATTTTTACCCTTGGCCGTTTGGCTCTCTGGCTCTCGTCTCTTGGCTCTAGCTCTCAGCTCTCGCACTGGCCCTGGCTCTGGCTCTTGGCTCTGGCTCTAGCTCTGGCCCTGGCTCTGGCTCTTGGCTCTGGCTCTAGCTCTCGCTCTCGCTCTTGGCTCTCGCTCTGGGTCTTGGCTCTGGCTCTAGCTCTGGCTCTCAGCTCTGGCTCTGGCTCTTGACCTTGGCTCTAGCTCTGGCTCTTGGCTCTTACGATCTTCTAGTTTCGCTTGACCTCCAAGCATCCCTCTACTTCCGAGTCACTCTGACTCCGCAGACTGCCTCCTTTGGTCTTACATTCAGCATTCAAGCATCTTTGAGCCTCTTGGGATTCTCTGCGCTTCTCCTAAGCATAACTCTGCCTCTCTATGTTATCAAAGGTTCGCTCGACCTCCAAGCGAATCTCAACAACCTTCCGCCACCCTGTTAATTGAGCTCTCTGTTTTTTTGTAACACATTAGCTACAATCCTTCATCATTGAAGAACCTAACTGTTTCATCACAAGAATTAGTTTGCAAGTGGAAAGGAACCGGTGGGTAGGAAACCTGCTCATTTGGCCTTCCTCCTATAGAAATCCCATGTTCGAACATGTAACACAATACAAAAGAAAACTAATGAAAACACATCATTGAGCATTTAACCAGATTTCAAATAATATAGAATCGCCCCTATAAACTTGTCGGGTCCATGTTCTTCATCGCTCATCGCAAATCGCATTGCATAAGGCCAAAACCCAAATACACAGGAATACATAGAAAATCTGAAATTTCGGATTTCAAATATTGTTCAACTACATTCATAAACCTCATCGGGTCTGCACTTTGTCGCAAGTCACATTGGAATTGGCTCCTTGTATCAGGGATTCATCGATCGTCGATCTCCGATATCGGTGCAACGCTATTGGCCCCAACCGCATGTCACATATCACAATCACAATGGCCCCAAGATATTCCCTTTGACTGTGCTAATCGCCAGCCATCGCACATCGCAATCGACTCACCCAGGGTCCCCATATTGCATGACAGCCTACCTCCGATCCGATATATCGGAGATCACTATCGAGGAGTCCTTTCACCTTTGGTCTAAGTCCTCCTTTGGCTTTTTTCCAATGTGATTTCCTTTTAAAGAGCCTTTTTTTCATCCAACTCAGATTTACAAAGGATTTGTGCCATTTAGCACCTTTTACCTCTTATATGAAGTCTTTTTGACTTAGAGGTTTATCCAAGATCCATTTTGGATGATGCCTTCCCACTAAAAAGCTTTTGGACTCCAAAACACTGATATACTGATCTGAATAGTAAATGAGAGTACCTCACCCTCTTCTTTCAGCCTCCATACACTTGCCTTGCATAGTGCCTCTAAACCAAAGCCTTTGAACACTTCCTTCTTGGATGTGCTTGTCCTCTTGGGAAGAACTATCTTCCTCCTTGACTTCCTGCAGAACTCCTGCTAAGAAGGTCACAGAAGGTAGTTTGAACTTCTCTAACTTGATCATTGATCCAAGGTGCCTCAAACCAATGTGAAGTTACATTTGCTTCACAAAATTTTCATTTGTACCTGTTTGACATACTGTCAACAACAACTGTTAACAACAATATGATTACAAACAACAACTGGATGGCCTAAACTCCTGCTTCAACAAAAGAAACAGATTTCACATCTTATGAACACCTCCATGTCTTTACATTTGCATACAAATGATTGACTAGATAACAAGCCAACAAAGCATGCCTTTAAAACAATTGACCCTTCAACTCAAGCATGTAGAAAAAGAAACAATTGATCCTAAAGTTCTTTTTCAAAGATGAAACACTTTATCATTATCTCCATCTTGGAGACCAAATCAACTTTTCTCAAGTCAATATTGCATTACATGCATGTTTACAACAAAGTAATCAACCCTTCAAGTTAATCACACAGACATGTTCAAATACAAAGAAATCATCAATATCCTTGTGTTCATGCATATCATGCTTATGCATGCATTTCACCTTTCAACTTTCACTTAAGCACACTGTACTTTCGAAGCTGAAATGAATATAATGTTGCAGCAATAAAGTGAGTCTCCTACTCAACTTTTCCATTCATCTTCTTGGTAAAATCCTGCAACTTGCATCTCATTAACAAAGAAATGCAAATAGATGCATTACATCAATAGACATGCAATCTTAATTGGATAAGAACACCAACCATTTCTTACCAATCCATTTCAAAGGTGTTACCTTTGTCTACACATCTACATCAACATGTGAATCATCCTGAAACACATCAACCATGGAACCTTTCTCTCCATTCCTGCCATTTTCTCTTTCCACCTTCTTCAAGTTTTGTGGAAGCATTGTTGGATTCAAAGTCCAACACTTTTCAGCAATTTGTCCTTGCTTATGGCAGTAAGTGCAACACATGTGCATCCTCTTGACAACATGATTTTCCTTGTCCAATGGACCTTTGGCTTCTTGCTTCTTTTCCTTCAAAAGTTTCCTGTATGCGGCCATTCTCTTCCAACATCTAGAAACATTATGGTTATTCAAACCACAAAAGGAACATGCAATTATTTTCCCATACTTATATGGAAATTTACCATGTTGAACATAATCAAAAGGAATATGGTTAGAATCAGATTTATACCTTTCTCTTTCACCTTTATTTCCTTCATGAGGAGGTGAATTGAATGAAGAAGTAGCTCCCTTTGGAACACCATCAACCTCTCCAATGGTTTTAGAGTTTCCACAACTCTCTGGTTAAAGTGTATGCTTATGAACACCTTCTTCCTGCAAATGATTTTTCCAGCTATTGCATTCCCCATGAATACAATATTTACACTCTTGAGCTAGAAGACCTGAAATGAAACTCCTTCTTGGAGTTGTTTCAATGGTCTTCATGGTAGCTTTGGAACTTTCTCCATAAGACTATCCATAGCCAAGACCCAAATACTTAGGCCTTTCCTCAACCATTATTGGCTCAACAATACCCTATGCATGTTTGTCGAATCCTTTTCCTTCATAGCCCATTTTGGACATTAAATTGGAACCTATGCCTCTAGTATGTTTCTCAAAAGAACCAATATAAACATTCTTAGAGAAATTTGAAGACAAACAGGAATTGTTTACCTCTTCTTCAAGCTGATACTTGACTAAGGATTCTTTGGAAACAAAGATCTATGTCTCCAACTCATGCATCCTTTTTAGGTTCATATTTGCAATATGAAGTTACCTCTCCATTCCCTACAATTTGTCAGAAAGTAACTGCTTCTCTTCCTTCATGGAATTCAACTACTCTCTAAGTATGATGCTCTTCCTTCCATCCTCATACATTTCTCTCACCATATCCATCATGATGAACAAGCATTGCTTCATGTCTTCATCAAAGACTCTTGTGAAGAAAGAAGAATTTGAGGACTCACTTGTAGAAGTTGTCATTATCAGAATGAACAAAATAACTTCAAACAAGATTAACAAAGAGCTTATTCAAGCAACATTTTGCAACTAACCTCTTGTGCTTCAAGGATTGCTTTGAGGTCCTTTGGGATAAGAAGAATTCCTTCAGCCCTTCTTCCTTCTTGTCCTCTCCTAGACTTAGCTAACAACAGTTTTCCCTTCACCTCTGTAAACTCACACAATGGTCAGTTTACAAACATCAAGCAGCAAAATCCTTGCTACTGTTTGAACACTTTTCAAGTCAAACAAGCATATAGATTTCTCTGTCAATCAAACATCATGCTTTAATCAATCAAGCATCCTAATCTGGTGCCACTTGCATCATGATACCATCTGCTCTGGTATAACCCGTTCTGATATAACCTTCTTTGAAGGTGGGGTTAATCAACCTGATGCTCTGATATAACCAGCTCTAATACCACCTAATCTGAAATGGGGCACTAAAGGCTTCTTGTGAGCTTACAAGAACCTATCCCACTTCAAAGCTTATATATTTATCCCAGATCTATGCTTAGGATTGATGATTTGCGGAATTAACAACTTAAAATAGGTGTATGCTTTTGTTTGCCTTTAACCATTAAGTGCTTATGTTCATTTGCTTATGTTGATATTTAAATACATGCAATAATAAATAATGCAGCAATTAAGCAAACACATAAGACAAAAATATAATTAGGAGTTCACCCAAACCTCTTGGGCTACGTCTCGATGAGCTCTATTCAACTCAACTAGGCTCTCTGGGATTATGGTAATCCTTCTTTTACAAGTTCCACACTCAACTCCATTGGTTTGCAACTGAACCTATGGGTTTAGAATACCATTTTTACCCCTATTTTTTGGCTCTCTGGCTCTCGACTCTTGGCTCTGGCTCTCAGCTCTGGCTCTCGGCTCTGGCTCTGGCTCTAGCCCTGGCTCTGGCTCTTAGCTCTCGCTCTGGCTCTCGACTCTGGTTCTGGTTCTGGTTCTGGCTCTGGCTCTCGGCTCTGGCTCTGGATCTCGGCCCTAGCTTTGGCTCTAGCTCTTGGCTCTTATGAGCTTCTAGTTTCACTTGACCTCCAAGAGACCCTATGCTTCTGAATCACCCTGACTCTGCAGACTGCCTCCTCTAGGCTTACACTCAGCATTCAAGCATCTCTGAGCCCCTTGGGCTTCTCTACGCTTCTCTTGAGCATAACTTTGCCTCTCTATGTTATCAAAGGTTTGCTTGACCTCCAAGTGAATCTCAGCAACCTTCTGCCATGATCCGTATTTAAACAGGAATGCAACAAATTACAGAGATAACCATAAAAACAAAGATGCACCGGAAATAATACTTCATTTCGTTAATGTAAAATACTGAGATATGCTTATAAACAGAAAATGGAAATAAACAGCTAGGGCGATGGTAGCTTATCTCTGAGAAGAGATGTGGTGGCTACATGCCCCTGAACTATGGTACAATGAGGTTTGAAGTCCTATTTATTGTTGAGAAACAATGGAAAACCCTTCACATCCCAAAACCTAACCCTAGAAGATGAAACACCAAATTGTGGGCCCAGTTTGGCTCAATTGGTGCATCAATTTCCTGGGGTCGTAACTTTGGCATACAATCCATGTTTGATGCATACAACGGCTCATTAGAAATATCTATCTGAGCACTACAACTTTGGGAAGGGAAACATCGGTCCATGGACCCATGTTTCCCCCAGATTTCCCAAAAAACGTTGTTTAGGGCCTCAAAACGGCTCTGGAAGTCCAGGACCCGAAAAACTACTAAAAATAGTAAATTGTGCTACAATTTAGGAAACTGAAAAACTAAAAGAGACAGTTGTGGGGGTCCAAATGGGATAGGTAGGTGGCCACCAACATCCACCTGGATCATTGCTCCTCCCTTAGGAATCATTGATCCCCATTGCGTTGAGTTCCTCCCTGAGATGAGGAAGCTTCTAGTGAGCTAGGTCTCTGGTGAGTTGTTCTACAATCTCTGATGTGTCCAGAAATGGTGGGAAGCATGGTCAATGATAGTCCAAATTGAACAGTCAATGCAAGTTAAGGAATGGAGGAATGATGTGCTTCAAAGCATTTTTGCTCGTAGCCTTGGTACTAGTGTAAGGACCATGTCGGAGTGGTCTGAGTTTCTGATGTGTTCTAGTAAGAGGTTCTCTCTGCAGATGTAACCAAACTTTGTCACCAACCTGAAACTTGTGTGGAACCCCTATGGGTGAGGAGAAGTTATTCTTGTGTTCTGTCATGACCATATCCCTTTATTTTTGCTGCTACATGGACGAACCCTTCGAAAGGGTCATGGATGTGGTGACGATCTTCCCCTTTCTTTGGGAGTGAACCAGACAGATTAATTTCCTAGTCTGGGAGATGAGCTTGCTGCCTTTCTTAGCAGTGATCAAAGAGGTGGTGGTAGTTGGGGCTACCTCCGGTATCCTATATAATGAATCACCCAAAGAAATAATGACAGCGCGAGGCCTTGACTCATACACAGCATGTCATCTCCACAAGTATGGTTGGCCTAATAGTACATCACAAACATCCAGAGGTGTAACCTCACGATACCTTGTCTGGGAAGGGCTTGATGCTATAGGGAAGGTGACACTATTGGTGAACTTTGAGACTTTTTCCTTCATGAAGCCACTCGATACTGTACGGTTGCAGTTGTGGTGTAGTCAGTAGGCCCAACCGCTTCATGACCTCTGTTGAAATGAGGTTCTTTTAGCTGCCACTATCGACAATGAATTGCAGCAGCCCTTCACCCACATCTGTGAGTGGAAATGACGCTCCCCCTCCTCTAGATCTTCAGGTTCATTCTTCTGGATCTTAGCGGTGGCAACAGTGGCGCTGGGCTTCGCATCAATAATCTGCGTCCCTTTGCCATTCCCATTGTCGGGTTCTGGCTCAAGGTTGGAACATGCATTTGATTCAAAAGCCTTCAACTCGGCCACCAGCAACTGCTTGGTCTAACACTCACTTGTGTTATGAGTGGGACACTTGTGGAACTCACACCACTTTCCTGTGTCCTTCTTTGGCTTCGTGGTGTTGTTCTTTTCTTGCGGCTTCGACGGGTTGTCTTAGGTCACCACACCTTGGCTTTTTCCTTTGGGCTTCCGATTTGCAAATCCAAATTCTCGCTTCTTTCATTTGAAATTTTGCTCAATTTTGACATCGTATCAGTATGTCGTGCCGAGCGAGGAGATGTTCCGGAACTCCATCTCTTCTTGGATGTATCTGTGTAAGCAGCCGTGGTATTTGAGTACCAGATACAGATCAGAATCCTTGATACCCAACTGTGTACGAAGGGTATGAAAAATTCTTGTGAATAGCACATCTTGGTCCCTTCCCTACCGTAACGTGGTCCACTTTATGTATTTTTCCTCATAGCTGTTGACAGGGTAGTACTGCTCCTTAATGGCATCCCGGAATGAATCCCAAGTGGATGCAGCTGAAAATAGTGAGCCTGTGCTTTCATTGTTCTACTCGCAGTAGGTTTCCCACCAGTCCTTGACATGGGGGGCTACTTTGAGAAGAGCGAAAACAATATTTTCCTGACTCGAAAATTCATGAATAGAAAAATAACCCTCTAGCAGATTTAACCATTTGTCTATAACATTTGCATCTATTTGACCCTCAAATATGGGGATTTCAAAATTAACTTGTACCTTAAAGGGTGTGGCATTTCTAGAGTAGCTGTTGGAAGCTGATGCGTCAGCTCTGAGTAGCCGCTGAAGGATCTGCGCAAAGATATCCATCATCGCATTCCTTTGCCACTAGAGGGCTTCTTTGAGCAAGATTTTGATAGGATCTCCTGCCCCCTCGTCTTTCTTCTCATCCGCCCATGGGAGGCCGTCGGGATTTGCGAGGCTGGTCTTGCAAAGGTTCGACCAATTCAAGCCCTAACTCCTTATATCCTAACCTCGTTGGGGGACATGCAAAGAAAAATAGAGAAAAAGCAGACCGCTCTGATACAATTGATCTGGATTTAAACAGGAACGCAAAAAAATACAGAGACAACCATAAAAGCAAAGATGCATCGGAAAGAATACTTCATTTCATTAATGTAAAATACTGAGATATGCTTACAAACAGAAAATGGAAATAAACAGCTAGGGTGATGGTAGCTTATCTCTGAGAAGAGATGTGGTGGCTAAATGCCTCTGAACTGTGTTACAATGAGGCATGAAGGCCTATTTATTGTTGAGAAACAATGAAAAACCTTTCACATCACGAAACCTAACCCTAGAAGATGAAACGCCAAATTGTGGGCCCCATTTGGGTAAATTGGTACATCAATTTCCCAGGGTCGTAACTTCGGCATACAATCTTTGTTTGACGCATACAATAGCTCGTTAGAAAGATCTATCCGAGAGCTCCAACTTTGGGAAGGGAAACATCGGTCCAAGCACCCATGTTGCCCCAATATTTCCCAAAAAAACGTCGTTTAGGGTCTCAAAACGGCTCTGGAAGTCCAGGACCCAAAAAACTACTAAAAATAGTAAACTGTGCTACAATTTGGGAAACTGAAAAACTAAAAGAGACAGTTGTGGGGATCCAAATGGGATCGGTATGTGGCCACCAACATCCACCTGGATCACGCCACCCTGTTAATTGAGCTCTCTGTGTTTTTGTAACACATCGGTTACATTCCTTCATCATTGAAGAACCCGACTATTTCATCACAAGAATCAGTTTGCAATTGGAAAGGAACCAGTGGGCAGGAAACCCGATCATTTGGCCTTCCTCTTGTAGAAATCCCACGTTCGAACACATAACGCAATACACAGGAAAACTGATGAAAACACATCATTGAGTGTTTAACTAGACTTCAAATAATATAGAATCACCCCTATAAACATGTCGGTCTGTGTTCTTCATCGCTCATCACAAATCGAATTGCATAAGGCCAAAACCCAAATACACTAGAATACATAGAAAATCTGGAATTCTAGATTTCAAATATTATTCAACCATGTTCATAAAACTCATCGAGTCCATGCTTTGTCGCAAGTCGCAATTGCACGTCGCATTAGCATTGGCTACTTGTATCAGTGATTCACCGATCACCGATTGTCAATATCGACACATCGCTATTGGCCCCAATCGCATGTCGCATATCACAATCGCAACGGACCTGGGGTCTTCCCTTTGACTGTGTTGATTGTCGATCGTTGACCATCACATATCACAATCAGCTCACCCAGGTTTCTCATATCGCATGGCAGCCTACCTCCGATCCGATATATCAGAGATCGCTATCGGGGAGTCCTTCCGCCTTTGTTCTAAGTCCTCCTTTGGCTTTTTTCGATGTGATTTCCTTTTAAAGAGCCTTTTCTTCATCCAACTCGGATTTACAAAGGATTTGTGCCATTTAGCACCTTTTACCTCTTATATGAATTCTTTTTTACTTAGAGCTTTATCCAAGATCCATTTTGGATCAGTAAGTGCCTAGAGAGGTAGTAGTGTGCAAATTTATGCCTTCCAACATTGTGATCTGATATAATGGAGAGATAGAACTTGTTAGTCAAGGCCTTTCTATTTTGAAAATGTTGGATATGATGATGTAAATCATCGTTGATGCTTATCAATCCTGATCCCTTCTTATATGAATATTTCAACTTGAGAGTACTTTTTTGTCTCAGTTTGAACCTCCCTAGTTTAGAGGAAGTGTCATCATCTTCATTATCATCACCATCACCACCATCATCGTCATCATTATTGTCATCATTGCATTATCGTCATAATCACCATTCATGTCGTCATCATCAGCATAATCATGATTATGGACATTGTCGTCAATTTTTCATAAATATAGGTGTTGTAAGAAATATCATCAACCCAAAAAATGTTACGATTGCTCAAAAAGGGTTGTTAGGACAAATGATATATGGAAGAAAAATGAAAATTTTATTTTTGAGAGATGATCGATGATCATCATCATCACTACCATTATCATCGTCATTATAATTTTCATCATCCCCATCATAATAATTAAATTATTTTCTATTATCATTGTTGTCATCTTCATCATGAACATCATAATCATCATTCATGCCATTATTGTTGTTGATGATGACCAAGATGAAAATAATGATGATGATTTGGAAGACGATGTCAAATATAAATATTATGATTATGACCATGACAACATTTAAAAATTGGGAAGATTGGCCAAGGTCATTAGCGTTGTCATCATCATTATCATCAACATCATTCTCATTATAACCCCCATCATATTTATCATAATAATCACAATTCATGTCATCGTCATGATCTTCATTATCATTGTTAGAGTTGGTCTGGTCAGTCCTGCGTCAGAGATCAAAACTCTTTATGCATTTCATTTTTAGGAGTCCCGCTCCATTCACTCAGCTTCATTCTGCTAGGGGCATGCCATAATCTGACAGAAAAGGTCATGCTAGTCATTTCCCCTCATGTCTGGCTCCTGTTGGCTTAGGTCTTTTGTCAATGATCACCAAAGTTCATGACAATCAAGGTCTAGTCCTTTAATGGACAAAAGTCATTTCCGATCATTAGGTCTAGGGATTAATCAATTTGGTCTTTAAACATATCCAATAAAGCCATGCAGGCCAGAGTGAGGCCCTTATAAAGTTATGATTCAGAGAGTTTCATCGTCATGTTGATAGACTTCGATTGTTCTTCAAAACTCTATTTTGAAGAAAAGTCAAACAGTGTCATTTGTGATAAAATTTGCAAAAAAGTCATCAATTGATTTCTTCAGGTGCAGTCATGGTTTCCATGGCCAAATGCCCTGTCATGCAAACCCTGCAAAGAGTGCCGAAAATTTCATCATTTGAGCTAAAATTTCAAAGGGAAAAGTGAAATTCAGTACTGCTTTAAGTCAGTGAAAAAGTGTCAAAACACAGCATTAGCAAAATGGGTTTTTGAAGAGGAAAAAAATAAACCCATGACTTCAAACCCTTTATATACAAGTTTCCACCAAAATCAAAGTCATTGTGCTAATCAAGGTTATTGAGAAACATAGCAAGGTGCTTGAGAGGAAAAGTGTGTGTTTGGAGTGAAGTTGGAGGCAGTTTCCAGGGTGCGACGCATACATAGAGGGGCACGGTGCACATAGAGCCACCCCATAGTGCAAATTTTCAACGGGCGCGGCACACACCCAGGGCGCGGCGCACTGGGTTTGGCGCGCGACGCACACCCACAAGGGCCGAAATCATGCCAAATTTCCTCAAATTGATTTTGAAACCCCTCAAATTGACAGGTAGGCTCTATATCATGGCTTGCTCATCAAATTTTATGAATGATATGGTGGTTCTTGGCTATGTTTAATTGCCACAAAACTCATAAAACAAACCACTCAAAAAACATCAAAATTATGGTGGCTAGGGTTGCAAAATTGTGGTGTTAGTGCCAAAATTCCATTTTCACTCCTCATTTTTCCCTTGCTTGCCATTTTTCCCTATCCCCCTTTCTCATTTTTCCTATTATCCCTACCCTAAAACACTACCAAACCCTATTCCCTATCTCCTCCTCTTATTTGTCAACATAACACCCCAAAACCCTACCTTATCAAAACCCCAAAACCTACCCTATCAAATACCCAAACCCCCTACATATCCCTAAACAAACTTCTCCCCATAACCCTTATTCCCATCATATTACTCCCTTCCTGATACTCCCTTGTTTCATTGTTCCCCTTGGTGGCATATATCACAACAACACCTAGTTTCACACCCTCATCAAAGGGCAGCCCAAGTACAGTACACACAGCAGTCATGGCATCAAAGCATTCATCAGAGTACGAGATGGAGACACAAAGTGATTCATCCTCGGAAGAACAGGCTCCCAGGAGACATCACAAGAGTGGAAAACATGTTAGGGATGAGCCAACTACCGTCACTGAATTGTAGGCCTGCCCTCTTGCCACGTCATGTTTCCAGCATCTATCATGTTTTGAATTTTGTCAAAAGGTGGCTAATGTTCTAGTTCATCATGAGTTGGCCCATTTTTTTGTGCTTCACCTACATGGAGGTCAGTCTATCTTGGATGGGGTCACCTTCACATTGACACCCGAAACTATATCAGTGGCAACCGACATACCGAATGTTGGAGAACAGTGGCACAAGAAAAATAAGGTGGATAGGCAACACTATGAGCCTTACATTAAGGCCAGATTCTTGAGGCAGCTCACAAGGGTCTTTCCATTCAGATATTTGAAAGATGAGTATGCTACACTCATGAAATTTATCATGAAATACTTCAGCTGTGAGGGGAGGTTCTCTCGTCTATATGCCTATCACATCAAGTTGCTCATGCACTTTACCAGGGTGCGGATGATGAACCTCCCATTTTTCATTTGCAGGAACATAGAGAGGATGAACACCTTCATGCAGCATAATACCCCTCAGCAGCAACTTAACAATGTTTATCACTTTGCTCTTATCCGGATTTTGGTGGATCATTAGTTGGGATTGCAGGGCATTGCTTGGGATGACTTAATCTCCCGTGACCTCTTCAGCATTTCACAGGTATTATCAGAGGTAGAGCATGAGATAGGTGGTCCTTCTCATCAGTATGAGCACCATGAGACCACTACTATGCTAGTATTCGTCACATATCAGAGAGGCAATAGACATTTGTTTGCAGCAGCAAAGTGAGTGTTATCTCCACCCGGGGTGGAAGGGGCCTCGCTTTCGGCATCAAAAACATAGGTACAGGACAAGGGCAAGAGGCCCATGCATGACGAGGGACCATCAGGTGAACAGAAGGTCGACTTCATCCTCATTCAGGATGATGATGCAAATGTGGAGAGTGCCAAACTTAGGATGACCATCCAGGTGTAGAACATGGAGATCCAAGACTTGTCACTCAATTTGGAGAGGGCCAAATGGATTATCAGGTATTTGGAGCAGAGGAACAAACAGCTTGAGGACTAGCATGAGATCATGGAGCTGCAAAGCAGCCATGAAAATCGCCAACATAGGATGATCGAGCTCACTACCTTGGAGCAAGAGATTAAAAATGATCATGAGTCTTGGCTCAAGCGCATCAACATCCACCTTGAGAGATTGCTGGAGAAGGCTGACAGAGACAAAACCATATTGAGGTGGATGGTTTATCATTACAGGGCACGGAACATGAGTTCAAAGGCTTGGATAAGGAGCTTGAAAACAAAATTGAGCAGAGTGACAAAGAGACAAAAGAGGCAAAAAGAGCAAGATCGGCTTCGAATCTTGGCTGAAGCCTCTGTGGCCCAACATAGTACCTCTTATAGAACCTCTAGCCCAAATTTCATGAAATTTGGGGAAATTTTGGTCACATGGCAAAATTTTGGTCACAACACAGGTTTTTTCTCCCTATATTGGGAGCTCCAAATTGCAAATGGCTTACATTTTTGGATTCAGCATGCAAAATCATGACTACTGGTGCTTGGAAAAGAAATTTGGGCATGAGTTGAGTCTCCATGAGGTCAAAAACACCCCAAAAATGACCTCTCTGCCCCTATTTTGACACACAGGAAGCAGTCTTGGGAGAATGAAGAGTTGGAGGGGCAAATGAGCACCAAATTTAGAAATTCCACTTGGGTTGGAAAGTAGATAGGC
>APFE030903271.1:6612-31113 GCA_000404065.3 Pinus taeda | reverse complement strand
AGATAAGGTAGAATTCATTTTTATTGCTCTGCCTGTGGGAAAATTTCATGTTCAGTGTTCTTTCTTCTGTTGAAAAGGATTCATGTACTTATGCCCTTTTCACTCTCCTAAGCAATCTCTCCACTCCGCGTTATTTCAAACTAAATTGTTATACTTTCTACCTGTCTTGCCTCACGAAGTAATCTGTGCCTTTGTATTAAATTCTCTGCTCATTGTTGTTCGTTGGTCCCATAACATTCCCTCAAACTTAGTCATTCATAAAAATTGCTTCTTGTATCCATATTTACTTACTAGCCTCAGATCAATATTTCACTGTAAGTCATCTCAGGATTTCGTTTACTTATTCACTGAGCGTGACATGGAGAGAGCCCTCTCCTGTTCTAGTAGGGCTAGCTACCCGACTGAGCGTGGTTTGTGGTTACCCTGAATTTTGCCTTCCTTCAGCCTAAGGCGGATTTAGGTGCTAACAATCATCATTGTCATAATTATTGACATTGTCATCAATTATTCATAATTGTCAATGTCATAAGAAATATCATCAATGCAAAAAATATGATGAGTGTTGGAAAACGGATGCAAAAGTGAACAAAAAAAATGGTGGAAACAATAGACGTAAAATTGGATGAAGAGTGGACACAACATAAGTAGATGCAAAATAAGATAGAAAAATTGACACAAAAGTGGATGAAAAAATAGATGCAATAGTTGATGCAAACTTGGACACAAAATAGGATGCAAACATGGATTAAAAAGTGGAAGAAAACATGGGTGTAATAGTAGGCATAAAACTTAGCATGAATTGTGGTGAAACAAATGTGGATACAACAACGAATGCAAAAAATGAAACAAAATTAGATGCCAAAAGGAGGAAAAATTGGATGAAAAAAGTGATGTAAACATGGACCAAACATGGGTGCAATAGTGGACACAAAATTAAATGCAAAATTGGATGCATCAGAAGTGAATGTAAAAGTAGATGCAAAATGGGATGCAAAAAACATAAACAATATTTGATGCAAACTTGGACACAAAAGATGATGCAAATGTGGATGCAAAAGTGGAAGAAAATATTGGTTGCAATGATAGGCACAAGATATGGCACAAATTGTGGCACAACAAAATTGGATGAGAAAGTGGATGTAATAACAGACACAAAAAAATATGCAAACTTAGATGCAAGACAAGATGCAATAAGGGATGTAAAAGTGATGCAAACATGGGTGCAACAGGAGAAACAAAATTGGATGCAAAATATGGATGCAATGGAAGTAGATGCAAAAGAAGATACAAAATGAGACGGAAAACCCAACACAAAAGTGGATGCAAAAATAGATGCAATATTTGATGCAAAAGAGGATGCGAAGATGGATGCAAAATTGGAAGCAAACGTGGGTACAAAAATAAATACAAAACATTACACAAATTGTGTCACAACAAAAGTGGATGTAATGATAGATACAAATAAAGAAGAAAATGAAGATGCAAAATAAGATACAAAAACGGTTGCAAAAGTGGACGTAAACATGGGTGCAACAATGGATGAAAAATAGGGTGCAAAAGTTGATGCAACAAAATTCGATGCAAAATTAGATGAAATATGAGACACAAAACCTTATGCAAATTTTGACGCAAAAGTGGATATAAAAAGGGATGCAAAATTAGATGTAAAAGTCGATTAAAACCTAGATGTATATGAGGATGCAAATTTAGAAGCAAAAATGGGTGCAAAGGGAGGTGCCAAACTAGGTGCAAATTATAGCACGGGAAAATTGGATGTAATAGTGGACACATAATAGATGAAAAAGAAGATGTAAATATCGATGAAAAAAATATGTAAAAATGGATGAAACAAAATTAGATGAAAAATTAGACACAAACCTCGATGCAAAACTTGGCGCAAAGGGGATGCAAAAAATGATTTAAAAAATGATGCAAAAGTTATGCAAGTGTAGTCACAAAAAGTGGATGCAATAGAGGATGAAAAAGTTGGTGAAACAAAATTAGGTGCCAAACTTGATGCAAAACATGATGCAAAGGATGGCACAAAAATTGGCATAAAACCTAGCATAAAACCTGGTGTAAAATTTGGTGCAAAACCTATTACAATACCTGGTGCTAAATTTGGTGTAAGACTTGGCGCAAAACTCGGTGCAAACTTTGCATCAAGTTTTGGACCATATTTGATAAATGGACACAAATAACACCAAAAATGGGCTCTAGGCACAAAAAAGGAAGCAAAAAGGGATGCTAATAAAATGGTTTTATCGTAGTGCACGATCAAACAAGATACAATACAGACATGATGGACACATTGGATTCGTACAATCATGGGCATAATGTCCTGGCCCTCTGCAATTGTAGCATATCAGCTGTCCGGGACCTCTCCCAGGCCCTCCTCCACCTCGACCTCATCTGCACCCCTGGAATCCGGCCCACACCATCCCTGTGCCCTAGTCTAGGGGCCGTGTTTTAGCCTGAACCCTGTAAGTAGGAGTTCTATCCATCCTTAACTCATAACTTCTTTAGGTGTGCTCATCATGTCCCACTGATCTACAAAAATTACAAAACAACTATTGTGAATTCTTTGTGTACTTTTGCAACAGATGACAGTTGTCTGTATCATGCTTCCCTCCTATTTGACAAATCATACACCATAAGGCAGGTGCCACGCTCGGTCTTGCTTGCGCTTTTGGCCTTACCGGCATCAATCCTCCTCCTGCGAGATAATTCGTGAATACTGGGCATTGGTCCTTTTCATGTCCCTGAGCCTTACATTTTATGTACCAAACTTCCTCGCGCGCTTCTAGTTGACCTGTCTTGTCCTATTTCAGACTCTGCATATCAAGGCATAGGTTCTTCAACTGCGCATGGATCTACTGAACTGCTAGGTTAGGAAGTTGTATGGGGGTCTCATGCAGCCTCATCGTGGTCTCTAAAGCCTCAGCCTAAGTTGTCAACCTTTGCTGCGATAGCGCATTCCTCAAATGTAGTGATAGTGATGCTACAAACCATTTGCGGTGATGTCCATCTGTCAGGGTCATGTTATTTTCTTGAATCGTGCACTTCAGCCTTTGATCTAACTCCCAAGGAGTCTCACCCAATAGCATTGTAATTTCCTTGAACCCAATTATTGACTGTTCTTCTAACTTCGATCTACTAAACTCCCTAGTTAGCGCAGCTTGGATAGTCGCGATTCCCGCATTCAGATGATCACTAGAGTGCTTAATGTACTAGGTCAGCACACGATCCTACAGAGCACTAACGAGCATTTATTTCTTGATATTATCATCCGTCACTCCCTATGCTTCCCATACAGCTTTTACCATGAACCAAAACTGGTCCGAATCTTCATTTCCCACTCCTTTGAACACAAGCAACTTTATCTAGCTCGCCATATGAAAACACAAGGGTGGCAAAGGTGGTACAGGTGAAGATGGGGATGAAGCTAGTGAAGCTGGTGGTGGTGTGGGTGGGGGTGGTATACGTGGGATCCTCTTCCTTATCAAATTGATCGCACTTCTTGGTGAGACCTTTGCGAGGTCTTCCTCGTCCCCTCGCAGAGGTGAGACCAAGGGGCTAGTTTCTAGATCTGCGCTACCTTCGTTTTCGTAAATTCTCCCACTTCACGTAGCCCCGAACATCAATGTATTCACATAATCTTATTTTCACACAATAGCATTTTAATCCAAGTGTTCAGAGACTTAACGTACTTACCTCGTGATCCTTTGAGAAAGCGTCGCTCGGCCTTCTTGTAGCTTACCGTAGTGTCTACTATGAACTCAGTAATGAATCCTACTTTAATCTGATTAAGCCAGTGATCAACAACACACGATCTTATCCTCCGACGCTTCCAATCTGCACACCAACTCTGGGGTCCACACAATAAGTTTGTCGAGCTTGCATCTTCCTTGGTTATCTTCTAGCTTCGTGATCCACTCGTACAGTTCAGTGGGAAAGATGCGAAGAAAATTTTATGGACCTTTGTGTATAGGTAGAAGTCTAACTACTCTTCCTTCGATAGTCACAGATTCTTGTTCTCCTACGCCGCGAATTCGTGAATTTTCCTATTCAACCACCTTTCAATCTCTTTCTTAGTTGGATTCCAGTAATGTGACATCATACATCTCTATGCAGATTCCGGTCACAGCAACGGAACCATTTGTTGGCTTGATGGGGCCTGACCCAGGTCCAGAGATATTTAGCCAAACAAATCCCTGTACTACTGGCCCTTTTGGAAACAACCCACGAAGCGCAAACTGAGGTCTCACTTGAAGCAGTATGGGGGGATGCTGGAACCAAGTTTCTGCACCCTTGAGATGTCTGAGGGGTCGATTTAGTCCAACTGTGAGTACCTTCACGCAGGTTACTCCGCACACATTCCTGACCTACGAGGCCTTTGTGGCCTATTGGGCATGGAATCCCCCCACAGCATGTTTTGGGGCTCAAAGCCCAAGTTTTGGTCAGACGTATTGTAAAACTCTGCGAATTGCGAGCGTGAATTGCAGGCACGAAGCACGAAGTATAGGTTGAGTCATAGGGTTGTCTGCCCTAAGTTTTGTAATGTGATGTAATGTCATGTTGGCCTACCCATGGTCTACGGACCATGGGATTGTATAAATAGAGCAAAGCTCTAAGTTGTAAAAATAGCAAAGAGAAGAGAGAGATGAATGCCAATGGTTCAAGCATAAAGTAAGAGTCTAAGTGTATTGGGTCGTAGTAGTAGGAAGAGGCTCTGCATCTGAGTGCATAGAGGCCTAGTAGAGTCCATAGTTGAGTACACAGACCCCTGCAATTGAGTGTGCAATGCGGTGTCGAGTCTATAACCTTGAATGAAGAATAATAAAGAGAACTTGATTCCAATTTCTATGCATCTACTTGTGTATTGCCTTCTTTACATTTATACTGTTTTGTTTATCATGCGCACTTATATGATTGTTGGATATACTGTTAATTATCACTAGTCTTACACAAATAAGTTAAGTAATCGGGTAATAACAGGTTAAATAGTGAGGAACTTGGGTATAATACAGATCGCACCCCGAGTAGGGTTGCATAGAGGTAGCATCACAGTTTGCGAGAGACTAATAGATGTGCGTAGCGACGTGCGCAGAGGGTCAAACTGCGAACTACCAGAATATCATCAGACATCCCCAAGGTGCAGAAACCTAGTTCTAGCACCCTCCCATACTACTTCGAGTGAGACCTCAATCTGCGCTTTGCAGACTGTTGCCGAAAGGGCCAGTAGTACCAGGATTTATTTGGCTAAATCACCTTTGAACATGGGTCAAGCGAATACAAACTAGCAAATGGTTCTGTTGCCGAGACCAGGATTTGCATAAGGGATTTCTGATGTCATGCCACTGGAATCCAACAAAGAAAGAAATTGAAGGGTGGTTGGACAAAAAGATTCATGAATTCGCAGCGCAGGAAAACAGAAATCGGCGAGTATCTAAGAAACAATGGTTGGAGCGCTACTTATATACGAAAATCCACAAAATTTTCTTTGCATTCTTTCCTTTTGAGTTGTATGAGTGGATTGTGAAGCTAGTAGACAGTCAAGGAAGGTGTAGGCTCGACAAACCAATCATGTGGACTCTGAAATTAGTGCGCAGACTAGAAACGTCAGGAGATAAGATCGCGTGAGCTGTGGACCATTGGCTTGACCGAATTATAGGAGGATATATCATTGAGTTCACGGTAGACACAACCGTCAGCTACAGTGAGGCGGAGCAATGTTTCCTCAAGGGACAGTGAGGTAAGTATATAAAATCTTTGAACACTTGGATTAAGATGCTATTGTGTGAAAAGCAAGTTATGCAAATAAATTAATGTTTGGGACTACGCAAAGTGTGAAGATCTAAAAAAGCAGAAGTAGTGAAGAATTGGAAACCAGTCCCTTAATTTCCCCCTCACGGGAAAGAGAGGAAGAGCTCGCGAAAGTTTCTCCAAGAAGCGCGGTCAGTCTGATAAGGCAGCAAATTCCGCACTTACCACCTCCACCTCACCACCCGTCTCACCCTTCTCACCTCCATCTTCACCCACCCCACCTTTGCCACCGCCATAATTTAGTATGGAGAGTGCGATCAAACTACCAGTATTCATAGGAGTAGGGAATAAAGACCTGGACCAATTCTGGTTCGTGGTAAGAGCAGTATGGGAAGCACAAGGAGTCACAGATGAAAATATCAAGAAGGCTATGCTGGTGAGCACATTGTAGGATCACGCATTAACATGGTACATCAAGCATTCTAATGACCATCCAAACGCAGGAATCGCAGAAATCCAGACTGCGCTAAACAGGGAATTTAGTAGGCCAAATTCGAAAACATAATCAATCATTTGGTTTAAGGAGATCGTGATGCTCCTAGGTGAGACCCCCTGGGATTTGGACCAAAGACTGAAGGGTATGATTTGCAAATCCAACATGACGTTGACGGATGGATAGCATTGCACATGATTTGTAGTGTCACTAACACCGCACTTGCGAATGGCGCTGTCACAACAAAAACTTTCCACCTAGGCCGAAGCTTTGGAGATGGCAATGAGATTGCATGAGACCCCTATACGAGACCCTGGTCTGGGAGTCCAACAAATCCACGCACAACTACAAAATCTGTGTTTGGAGAGGCAGAGTTTGAAACATCACAGGACACCTCAGCTAGAGGCGTGCGAGGAGGTATGGTGGATAAAATGCAAAGGCCAGGGGCATGACAAGGACCATTGTCCAGCATTTGCGAATTACTTGATAGGATGAGGGCCAATGACATTAAGACCTGAGGCACAGGCAGGATCAAGCGTGGCGCCTACATTATGGTGTGCGATCTGTCAGATATGAGGAAAACACACTACGGATAATTGTCATCTATTGTAGAAGTATACGCAGACGTCCCGACAATTGTTTTATAATTTTTGCAGGTCGGTAGGCCATGATGAACACACCTACAGAAGCTATGAACTAATGATGGATCGAACTCCTGCCTACAGGGTGTAGACTGAAATGCAAGCCCTCGACGCAAATGTAGGAATGGAGTGTGTTGGATTTCAGAGGTGCAGTTGAGGTCGAGGTGGAATGGGACTAGGAAGGGGTCGCAGATAACTAATTTGTTACAATTGTAGAGGACCAAGGCACTATGCCCACGATTGTACAAACCCAACAAGGACATCATGTTTGTACTGTACTCAGTTTGATCATGACGTAGAAAATTGCCCCACATTAATAGCAAGACTGCTTGAAAAAGGGGTACTTCAGCCCCCTCCGACTCAGAATTTGCAGATGATGAGGTATGAACCGCGTAAAGAAGACCCGAATGTAAACATGATGCTCAGGAGCTGTATGACCACTGGCGATGATAAAGGGAAACAGTCAGAAGAAAGTGCGTAGGTTTGCAAGGCTCCTACAAAGGAACCCGAATTTGATTTAGAATGCGCGAAGGAGACATTCATGGAAGCTAAGAAGAGCTTCACGGAGGCCTCCACTTCAAGTAGTAAGGATCAAATAGAACCAAGGATGGATCCTTCAATGCTCACTACCTTTCTGGAAACATACATGAAACTGCTACGCAACAACAAGGCAATAAAAGGACTATAGGAACTTATCACTAGGTGTACAGGGTCAAGAGAACCGCACGTAGTCCGGAAACTTGGAAAGCATGCATTACGCACAAGAAGGGAAATGAGGTTGACTGCGCAAATCAACGAGTATGAAATGGATTAGGTAATCCTGGATCTCGAATCGAACGTGAATGTACTGCCAAAATAGACATGGGAACGCATAAGCAGACCCACGCTATAGTGGTCTCCTATTCAATTACAAATGGCGAAACAATAGAAGGTCTTACCCCTGGGAAGATTGGAAGGGGTAACTGTAGACATTGAAGGTGTGAGCACGCAGGTGGATTTTGAAGTGATAGAGATTGTCGATGATAGTAATCCCTATACCACGCTACTAGGAATAGACTGGGCCACCGATATAAACGGAGTCATAAATCTGAAGAAGCAAAATGATCTTTGAAAAAAATCACTACACGTAGTAGTACCGCTAGATCCAGCCGAAGTAGCGCGATACACTGAACCGGTGCGTGATGATGATAGAGATGATGATCTTGATTGTATTTACAAGATAACCGTTCCAAAAGAGAATTGGGTGAATTCAGCTGCAGATGGAAGGATTTCGTGGGAGCACGAAAGCTCCTGCACTTTGGATTCAAACAAAGAGATAGAGCGATGGCAGAATTAGTTGCACAAAGTAACAATGCTTAGTTGCAACATGATGGTTAGGTCATTGCATTGCGTAACAACGGAAGCAAGGGATCTGCCTATATATGATGGGTTGACAGCGCTGGATGAATTCTTGAATCAATTTGAAAACGCGGTACCAAAGCAACAATGGTTCGATGCTCTGAAGTGGGCACTCCATGCAACGCTCACACGATGGTGGAGTACGCATCAAGGAAGTTTTGAGGACTGGCGCAAATGCAGAAGGATGATGCACCTACGCTTTGGAAAAACCTAGCTCAGAATGAGAGCCAGTCATCAAGGGCGGAACAACTTGCACGCCCACCTTTCCTGATGGGTATGGACATATATTGTACAGCCCACACACACGCACACCACTCCCAAGATAGAGAATCGTAACAAACCGTAACAATAGGAAAGGCAACGCGCACTACCAATTATCCATGGAGAATCATTCGATAGGGTGTGCAAAGTACTGAACAGGGTTCACCAGGCGAGATGCACTGATTGGGACCTGCGAGTACCAGTGGTTCGATGACCCTATACGACCATGTGCAAAACCCTGACCGCAAAAATGATTCCAAAGGTGCGGAACAAAGTAGAGACCGTAATTTCTAAAGAGAATGCAAAGAGGAGTCCACACGTAAGAGCTCCTGCAGTTGTGATAGTGCGCGAAGACCGGGACAAAGAAATCACATAGCTACGCAAGGTCGAACACATAAAGATTCAGGAAGCCATTCAGCGAGGGAACCTTAGACTTCGTGAACTCAAAAAATACAGGGTACAACCGAGGAAGAAAAGCATTTTGATGGACATCGAGATCAAGAGGCTAGAAAATGAGATCAAGCAAGCATGTCTCGTCGATAAACCAAGGATGACAAGACAAGATGCGGATGATCATACTACTGGATTAGAAGATTGTTACTGAGAATTTATGACTCTGCTACCATGGCTACAACTACACCTCACCAAACGCGGTAACCGGGGGAGCACACTACATATAGTATAACGCGCAGCACCAACTATCACAGGGAAAATTGAGGATTTTCTGCAGACTATACTGGAAGGTGAGTTGAAGCCTCGCACAGATGGTGTGACCACCTGACTAGTCGTAGGAAGCACAGTATCAGCACTCCAGACACTTCAAAGAGAGCATGAGAATATAAAAGAGTCTATTTGGGAGCTGCGCGATAAGGGAGGTGCACACAGAATCAGCATGTCACAAGGTTCACGCCCACACACAGGGGACTGCACTACCGAGAGGATAAGCTAGGAAGTGACCATTGGTGTCACTGTTCATGACGAGATGTACAATTTAAAGCCAAGTGGAGCAGGTAGCGGGCATTTAAGATGAAAATCAAGGGCAAGATTTGGGACAATATGCTGCCAAGAAAGCATTGATGGCCCGAAATTGGGGGAACAGTCGAATTTGAATTCAATGGGTGCTATAAAACTCCAGGGGCTAGCCACATGACAACACTTGTTCACTTGAGATCTGAGCAGTTGATCGTAGCACAAAGTGTTAAGCGTTGAGCGATATTCGAGCCCCTAAGTTCCCGAAAGACCACATACAGTTCAAAAAAGATGATGACTGCTAGGAGAGGTTTGGGCTTTGCAAAAGGAACCACCGACGAGGCCACACAGAACCCCACGGTACATGATGTTCCTAAAGATACTAGGGTCGTGCTAGAAATCCCAAAATTTCCTCAGACGCTGAGACCTAAGAAAGATAAGTAGGCACCGAGACCAAACCGCATGTCCCCGAGGAATCTGCGGTTCGGTAAGCTCTCAATGGAAGAAAATGGTAAGGCTATCACCATTGAGATAGATGACGAAGAGGAGGACCTACAGGCTCTCATCAATGAGATAGAAGAAGTAGAGGACATGGAAGAGGATATCCAGCCGGTGTGCTCTGCAGTGAAATTGGCCGAGTACGTCCCTCCACAAAAAGGGAAAACCAAGATACCAAAGGATATGGATGCCACAAAGAGCACACTCCAGACCTTGCTCCTCCCTGATGGAATTGTGTTTGAGGGCTCGCACCTGGGCTGTGTTCCCACAATGAAATTTGAATATTAGGACCTCGCGGATAGTGAGAAGTTCCCACACTTAGAGACGGAGAGCCTCATGAAGAATAGCACGGAGGGGCTAGTCACAACATTAGAGCCGTGAAAATGGTTGCATAGTGTGGAGAAGGCCAGATTGCTTCATCTACTGTGGATACCCCACTTTCACTACGCACCCATCACTATTTTCATCATTAGGCAGCTACTTTGCCTAGTGTATGATGGGTACTTTTGTTTGGAGGAGCCTATTCCCATCACGTTGAATCTCATCAACAAAATTTCTCGGCTTCCCTATAAGGGAAAGGACCTACGGCGATAGCAGGAAAAAGCGGCGATTTGGCTCTCGCAGAAGCCATGAAAAAAAAATATAATCTCAGGAAGAAAAAGAGGGGTTATGCAATCAGCAACATCAAAGATAAAGGGGTGTGCGTAGCCACCCAATTCCTGGTCGGGAAGGTAATGAGAAAATGCCGCGACGATGAAGTACCAACATCGGTAGTTGCGTTGACCAAACAATTCATAGAGAGGGTTCAATTCAACTGGGTCGAGTTCCTCTTCGAGGAATTTTTGATCAACTACAAGGAAGCCTAGGAGCAGGGTAAGACCTTCCACTACGCGTGGTTTCTCTTGTCCATTTTGCTGGTAGCGGGAGAACTACCGGAGAACAGTCAGTTCCCGAGAATTGAGAATGACTTATTAGAGGCTGCAAAGTACTCATCGATCTAGGCTACCAAGGACACGAAGCATATTCGCAAGACAAAGATCTTCTAGGTTCTCATAGAGGTAAGTGTCCAGATGTGGATTAATAGGAGGCCGCGCCTGTCCCCCACAGTGCACAATAGTCTGCGGAGCTTTGCAGACTTCAAGATGGACATGAACAATATTTATATCAAGGCCCAAAAGGATCTGGTGCAGCAGTGGACCAAGCTCCCCTTCATCGCCACTGATGATGTAATTTTTACAGTGTTAGAATCATGGCCTTCCGAGTAGTGCACCCTGGATTTGGTGGAGCTGGATAGGACAACGGCACAGAAAAGAAAGAATGAGGCCAAACTGTGCATCATGTAGCTCACTGAGAAGAGGTGTAATGAAAAAGCGACAGCACAGGTAAGGGCAGTCTGTGAGGCAGTGAAGGCAGCCGCAAAGCAAGAAAAGGTAGCTGAAGTAGCAGTAGTAGCATAGACAACAGGGGCCACAACAATGCAGGAAGAGGATGGCCAAGAATTATCAACGAGACAAGAGGCAGAGGACACAAACCTTGCAGAAGAAGGCATGGACCCGGGCACAACTTCCACCCAACTCAAAAGCTCGCGCGTCACAGAGAGATCAGGTCCACAAAAAAAGGTCAAGGCCTCCAAATTGGCCATCGACCCGATCACATTAACAGAAGGTGACCTCTATGACATTGGTGACACGGTTCGCGAGGTCACCAAGGAAGCACTCCAAGAAGCCATGTCAGAGTAGAAGATTATGTTGGGGGCCCTAGGGGTGCAATTGTAGGAACTATAGGTGCATCCCCTACAAGAAGGAACTGTAGCCACCTATGGTGCAATAGGCACATCAACAGTAGAGCAAATGCTACGCGCAAGGATGGCCAACACCATAGTACTACCAGAAGGGGTGCAACAATAGAAAATGAGATCGACAAAGCCATGGTTGGCAGGATCAAGGGACTTGGCCTTAATTTGGCTGCCCTTCCGCGAGACACACTATACCGACTATAGGATGGATTGACAGCAGGGCTCTACGCTAGGGAGGGCCACACAATTTAGGTGATGAGTGAGAAAAATATCAACGTCGAATAGCTCAGCCTACAACGTGATGAATTGGTATCACAAAACCAACAGTTAATGCAGACAATTGATGAAGCATGTCGGCGAGTCCTAGAGTTGTCCATCGCCGCAAACCTACCAAAAAAAATGTGGATCCACTGTTTGGCAAGTGGAGTCCAAAATGCGCATAAGGAAACAACACGAGTGCAGCTGGAGCTGAATCTCCATATTGCTGAGCTACGGCTGAAGGTGCAGCCTTCCACTCCCCTGGAAGTTAGAGAGCAGTGCGTTAGCACTACCCAAACAAGGTTGGAAGAAATTGGACAGGTAGTGCAGGACTGTACCGACATGTTGGACCAAGCCTTTAGTGTCCTCGCATCCTTGCAGGAGGACCCCAATATACATCACCTAGAAACAGAGGCGTGCGAGCTTCAGGAGTAGTACGACAATGTAAAAGGAACTACGCAAATAGTCGTCCTCACTCAATGGCTCGCAAAGATGCAGTAAGCAAGGGTACTGAAAGAGCAAGTGGATGTTGCAAAACAGAAGGAGGCACTTCTCAAAGTGCGCATCCAACCATGGATTGACGAGGCTTTCACCATTACGGCAGACATCGAGGGTAAGATTGCACAAATGTAGGGGCTCTACGCACTAAGGCAGGGATTTGATCCTCACAAAGAAGCATCGGAAGAGCACATGCAGCAGATCCAACAAACCATAGAACAATGCGTCGTGGACCTCCGAGCAGTACGGGACCAGTTGTAGGGACTCTATGACAAGATCGTCGCGCCAACTGAGTGACTCGTGGATGAGTCAAGATGATTGCGTTGGGGACTTGTTGGGCATGGAATCCCCCCCACAACATGTTTTTGGGCTCAAAGCCCAAGTTTTGATCAGATGTATTGTAAAACTCCGCGAATTGCGGGCGCGAAGTATAGGTTGAGTCATAGGGTTGTCCGACCTAAGTTTTGTAATGTGATGTAATGTCATGTCGACCTACCCATGGTCTGTAGACCATGGGATTGTGTAAAAGGGTGAGGCTCTAAGTTGTAAAAATAGCAAAGAGAAGAGAGAGATGAATGCGAATGGTTCAAGTATAGAGTAAGAGTATAAGTCTATTGGGTCGTAGTAGTAGGAAGAGGCTCTGCAGCTGAGTGTGCAGAGGCCTAGTAGAGTTCGCAGCTGAGTGTGCAGACCCCTGCAACTGAGTGCGCAGGGTAGTGTCGAGTCTGTAACCTTGAATGAAGAATAATAAAGAGAAGTTGATTCCAATTTCTGTGCATATGCTTATGTATTGCCTTCTTTACATTTATATTGTTTTGTTTATCGTGCGCACTTATATGATTGCTGGATATACTGCTAATTATCACTAGTATTACACAAATATGTTAAGTACTCGGGTAATTACAGGTTAAATAGTAAGGAACTTGGGCATAATACAGATCGCGCCCCGAGTAGGGCTACGTGGAGGCAACATCATAAGTTGCGAGGGACTAATAGATGTGCGTAGTGACGTGCGTGCAGGGTCAAACCGCAGACCGCCAGAAGCTCATCAAACATCCCCAAGTGCGGAAACCTGGTTCTAGCACCCTCCCATACTACTTCGATTGAGACCTCAGTTCGCACTCCATAGACTATTGCTAAAAGGTCCAGTAGTACCGGGATTTGTTTGGATAAATCACCTCTGAACTTGGGTTAGGCCCATACAAGCCAACACGGCCTATTGTATTCGCCTTCGCGCAGCCCTAACCAAGGGTTGTGGAGCTTTCACGCTATTACACTGTGAATCTTACTTATCTTCTTATAATAGTTAGTTATCTTTGCGTAAACAACTACCTTATCTTATATTCACTTATTCAATAAGTTTGCGCAACAAATAAACAATAACCTTACAATTCATACCAATGCACTTCAAAGCATAAAACAAGAAACAATACACAAAAATGATGTAAAACTTCTCTTTATTGTAGCTTCAATCGGTTATAGACTCAACCTGCCCTGCGCACTCAGTTGCAGTGGTCCGTGTACTCAGCTGCGAACTACTAGGCCTCTGCGCACTAAGCTACAGAGCCTTCTCCTACTCTATGACCCAAAGACTTGACTTTACACTTTGACTCAGACTCAATTCATTGTCATTCTTCTATTCTATTGGATTGGATTTGATTTCTTTTACAACTTAGAGCCTCGCTCTATTTATACAATCTCATGGTCTACGGACCATGGGTAGATCTCTCAAGCCGACATTACATTACAAAAATGAGGGCGGACAACCCTCTAACTCATTTACAATCTTCGCGCTCTGCGCCCACACCTCGCGGAGTCTTTACATTAGACTTATTCAAAACTTGGGCTCTAAGCCCCAAAACTTGTCCTAGGGGATCCCGAGCCCAACATTCCGAGAGGGATGAATCAAATCTCTTAAGGTGCAAACCTCTTTTAGAGTGAAAAGAGATTCGATCCCTTTGGGCACTTGGTAGATCCAAAGTTAATATGGATCAAGACCGATTATATATAATGAAAAGAATAAAAAAATGACATGGTTTCCACCTTTATTTTGAAAAACATTATAAATATGTTTTCACTTTTATTTTAAAAGATATTAAAATATTTATAATTTTTGAATAACTTAAAAAGAAAAAGTATTTATTATATATGAATAATGTTTTTAACATTATGATACAATTTTTTGATCCTTCTAGTTAAAATGTGTTGACTCGTTGAAATCATTTTCCCACTCCATTTAAATTTTCGAGGGTGTTGTCCATTGAGGATTAGTGGGAAAATCAAACACAGTTAACATTTTGTTACTAACACAGTAGGGAATATCTACATGAGGGGAGCCATTACACCCTCTCATTGATCTGCAATGTGGCTTTTATTTCTAGTTCCATAACTAATCTCTTACATTCCTTGGAATCAGAATATTCTTACAAATTAAAACATGATAGACAGATACTCTATGTGTTTATTCATCTATCTGCTGCTCTTAAACCAAAATCCAATTTTGCTTTTCAACTGAATAACTATTTATCCGCAAAGGGTTCAATTCCCAATACCAACATCTATGCCTCTCTCTTGCAAGCCTACACCAACGAAAAATCACTATTACAGGGTAAGCGACTTCACACCCACCTTCTCATCACTAGACTGTACCAAAACATCTTCCTAGAAACTAAACTCGTCGCATTCTATGCCATTTGTGGGAATATGCTAGATGTGCACCAAGTGTTTGACAAAACATCTGAAAGAAGTGGATTCTTATGGAACATGATGATCAGAGGTTATGTTTGCAACGTTTTTCTAAAGAAGCCCTTATGCTTTATCATCAGATGCAAGAGGCAATGATGTAGCCAGATAAATTCACCTTTCCTTTTGTGCTCAAGGAATGTGCTACTCTCTCATCTTTGTAAGAGGGCATGGAAATTCATCATTAGATACTCAGATTTGGACTTGAATCTGATGTTGCGATAGGGAATTCACTCATAATATTGTATGCCAAGTGTGGGATTGTAGACATTGCATGCCAATTGTTCGAAATAGTACATTGGAGAGTTCGACTCGAGAAAAGATGATGAAGTGATTATTCATTTTCAAGAAGAATAAGGTTGGCCCAATTCCTCCATCTGTGGAATAAGCCTATGAGAAGGTAAGTGTTTAAGCCATTATTTCATGTATAATGTAGCTTCCATGAATAATAAAACATAGTAGTTGTGCTAGAATCCACTGTGTAATTTATTTTTTGGTTGAGGTATATGAACAAGAGAGTGATGTGATTAATGAAAAGATCATGAAATTGGACGTGGAGCTCTACATATACAAAGAGCAACTCAAGAATACCTGACCTAGTCCTTCTCACATTGCTATAAAGCACAAGCTATGTGCATCTGAAAACAAAAGCAAAAAAAAAAAATTATGTATATATGCTCTGCATTTTTAACATTTTTGTGGGTTTTAATCTATTCCTAGAAAATGCAAGGAAAATCCTAGAAACATTCCCCAAGCTCCTCCACTTTTCTTTGCAAGTTTCTAGTGCAGACACCTGAAAAATCAAGACATTTAAGTCAATTTGGTCTTTATCATAACAATCTCATTATAGTTTTAACTTCATAAACCTATATTCATGCATGCGTACACATTAACTAAAGATGCAATCTCCTTCAGTAGATGTGAAACAAAGACATGTAAGTCTTTTGATTGCATGGCACTTAATCTGCCCCTCAAAACCTAAGGATTACAGATAAATCTTAAAGGTTTCCCTAAGGATTATTAGTAATATTAACCCCATAACAAAAAAAATTGACACTGAAACTAATTAGCTACTAATTACAACAATAAAACAATCCCAATCTACCAAGGAAGTATATAAGTCTAATTGTATGAGTCAAACCTACCGAATAAAAGAAGAATACATGACATCTTTTATGTTTCCTATTTAAAAAGCTATACCCAATGCCCAGTTCAGATTGGGTTACTAGTTCTCAATGATGAAGGGCAAATGGTATTAGAAACCTAAAGGATTTTGCACAGCTAAGCTAAATCACTAAGATTTGGAGAGAATCAAATACTTGGTAAGGTGAAGAAACCTATCTTGGGGAAGCCAGAGGTAACAGGGGCGGAGAAGAGTGGAAGAGTCTCATTATCTACCGAGGATGATGATTGATAACTAAGTTTGCTTGGAAGATTGAATCAACTCCAAAAACATGGAAAAAAGGTTGGCTTTAGGCATTGGTCTACAATTTCCTTAGAACTCAAGCATCAAGTGGCATGAGGGTTCGATGTTCATGTTAGGCATTATGAATAAGGTCATTATCCCAAGAGAAATTAATATCAATTAGTTCAACCTTTGGAATAAAGAAGTGATTAAATCTTTTGAAATCATTTATTTTACACGTTCAAGGGGAGCTATAATTTCAACCGATGTCTATGTTGGTTCAGTCTTTGAAGTAACTTCTGGCAATGACAGGTTTTAGACTTTGGCTCGTGCATCTAGATGACAAGTTATGGAAAGTTTCAATTAAGTTTTGAAACCAACTTTTTGGATATGTTAATATATTTTCTTCAATTTGTACACCTTGGACAGACACATGGACATTTTTAAATCAAACTGAGAGGGAATTCTACGCAGATACATATTATCTAGTTAATTAGTGTCTGAATTAAAATACCTATCAAATGTGCGAACAATTTATATATGTATGCAAAAATTAATGACATCAAAGGTATGCACCCTTAGGAAGCAAAAAATAAATAAATAAATAAAATTTGAACCTCTTGATATGGCCAAGGTTCAAATTCATTTTACCTATTGTACACTAAGATAGATAGCTTATATTTCTATTAAAAGAAAGGTGGAGAAACCTATCTATTGATGAAACATCAATGAGAATGAGTCGCCACTATTCATTAATACATTTATTCATCCAAGCCTTGTAAGACAATCATCATTAACATATACAATTAATTATTTTTATATTTTCCCTACAACCTCATATTTTAGCAAAGATAGCATCAGGGGATGTTGATCAACTCCTACGAGCTTGGTGATAGGAGATATAGCATCAAGGGGTGTTGATTCCCTCACCCGCCCTCCCCGACAGTCGTGGATGTTGGGACAGATAGCTTTAGGGGGTGTTGACAACATCTGGTTCTCTGGAGTAATTGTATGTATCTACCCTACTAATTTGTTTTCCTGCTCCATGATCCTAGAATTTAGAACATATATAGATTGGCTTAGATCTGAATTTATCATGATTTTCTAGGAGTGGCCTTTGCACTCCCACTTTGTATTTCACATTTTTGTACTTAACAGACCCATTGACCTATTTGTGGTCATTTGTTGAACATTAATAAAAGTATATTATCTTATCACTAGCTATCCAGTCCCTTCTCCTCGGCCCTTATTAGCATTTCAATTCATTGTAGTCTATAGGTGCATGCTTGATAGAAAGAATAGGAATACTGACTTTCGAGGAAGCACACTAGGTTAAGAATGGATGCAACACCTCTTCTCTAGTTAATGTAAAGGTGCTCGAGGGGAATTACTCAAAGCCTTAAAACCGTTTCTATCACTTCTGCATCTACCACTCCTATTGTGTGTGGGCTACTAATTGGATGAGCCACAACTATTTAGCTGATTTTGGATCATATTACCAATATTTGATAAGAATGTTAGCATGGTAAAGAGATTACGGCCCATACTACAAGGACAAGCCATGCCACAATTTGAATTGCCTTAACATTTGTATAGTGTATATTACCCTTTGATTGTTCTATGTTCCAACCATTACTGCAATTTAGCATTTTATATTCAATGGTAAAAATTTCAGAGATGCCTTCTGCAGTGCTTGCTCAAAAATGCTACATATAAGAATTTCAATATTTAATTAAGATAAGGTGATGAGAAAAAAATGGGAGTCATACTTAACAAATAAATAAGGAACAATTGTTAAATAATAAGCAGCCACTGTGGTCATGTTGTTACCTCATTCTATGTGGTCCATCCTTTGCTCTCAACCTTCTGAATGACTGGACACAATTAAGCAATTAATAGTAAGTGAAGCAAACCCTCGAGGCCAATGTTTAATACAAATATAATTACAAGTATGCCCTAAGGACACCATGTATAACAAACAGAAACTTTAATGTCCCCAATTTTTGGGCATGAAAAAATCACTTAGGAGTTTTGCAAATTTTTGGATAATATTAAAAAAGGGAAAATATTAATTTTGTGAGAGAAGGGAGAAATTATTATTTTAATGGGATGACATAAAAATAATATTTAGTTGGAGAAGAAAGGCAAAATATTATTTTAATGGAAAGTGGCAGCAAAAAAAAATTATTGTTGTATTGGAGAATAATGACAAATTAATATTTTATTGGAAAATGAGGCAAATTACTATTTTATTCAAAATGGTGGCAAAGTCTCATAGTGGAAAATAGGTCCCACCAATATTATTTTAATGTAGAATGGCTAGAAAAGGGAAATTATTATTTTATTGGAGAATAACAGCAAATTAATATTTTATTACTAAATGTGGCAAATTACTATTCCATTCAATATGGGGTTAAAGTCTCCTAGTGGAAAATAGGCCCCACTAATAAAATAATTGGGAAAAAAAAAATCTAAAGCTAGGAGGAAGCTCAAGGAAGAATTGGGTCAAAGTCTTTTTAGTGGAAAATGGGCCCCACTAATAAAATAATTGGGAAAAAGGAGAATGTATCAGCTAAAGCTCAAGGAAGAATTATAAATGTCGGATTGAACTCATTTGGAAGGGGATTCTATTCAGACCATTTCTATTTGACATTGAGAAAAAGCTCAACCTAGTTTCAAACAAACTCAATAGCTAATTTCGGTGGATTTCGAATGCCACCCTAGTTAGCTCGGATTATCTCAGATCTTCGGATTGTTCCTATTGCAGGAGTCTTCATCATTGAATGAATTTGTTTGTAGGTGGCTTCAGTTGGTATTTATTGCAGGGTTTTACAATCACTAAGAGTTTAAATCATCTCAAGCAAAGAGGGGAAATCGTGTTGCATATTTCTAGCATATCTGTGCCTAAAAGTTACAGCGTTCAGAAGGATGTGTCCATTGCACCCAAAAAGGTTGAGTTGATAAATACTTGCACCCAGAAATTAGAAGCCGATTTGCAGAAGAAAGTTTCAGAGTTTTGTCATGCCAAGAATGATGCCAAGTTGTCCATCTTTCTATATGCCAAAAGGGAGTTCGCCTTAGTGACCAAGAGTACCCTTAAGGAGGGACGAAACTTCTCATCATTTCTCCCAGGGTGTGATCAACATTTTTCAAAGATCAATTTCTGCTATCAAGGAGGCCGAGTCGGTTTAAAGAAGATTGTGGTACTTGTGTCAAATTCCAGCACTCAAGGACTGAGTAGCCTACGTATTTGAGGACACAGTTCCTATGTATTGAGATGCATTTACAGAGTGTTTAAATGTTGGCCAAATCTCTCTTCCTGTAGTAAAAGCGGCCAACTGATATGCACCTATAAACAGTCCTAGATTTGAAGACTTCTCCTTGATAAGAGGTCTTCATCCTGTAGCTATTTGATGGCTGATTTTTCTGATATAATGGATCTGATTTCCTCAACAGATTTGAGTAAGCTTCAAGTGTACTTTCCTCATCATTTTTGGCATGTAACTTCCATTGTAGAGGGTTGTGTTAATTACTGTGTAAGAGGTCGATTCCTGCATCTTGGTTGGTTGAGTCTTATCACTCTAAAAGGGTTGAACCTCATCTTATTGCGTTGTTGGTTATACACTGTTGAGAGGACTGAGTTTGATGGTGAATACTCACTGTTGTCGCTAATGCAAGTTCTTGCTGGAGTTGGCTGTGTGCTGGAGCCTTTGGGACAACATATGTAAATAAAAATCAGGTTCTTCTATTTTGCCCATTATAATGTATGCCCCTTCCCAAAATTAATGTGATGACTGTTATTGTCCATCTTGTTAAAAATGTAATTTTTATCAACAATGATGTTATTTCTGAGTATAATTAATAGAAAAGTTGTTGGTTGAAAGTTGGGTTTCATATTTTTGTCCTTCAATATTCATGCTCAAGACAAAACAAACAAAAATTTACACCGACAACAACATCTCTACAATTTGTTTGACGAAACTCTTCACCAAGAGGGAACATTTCTTAGTGGGGACATTAGAGTGATATTGGAGCCTTGATTTTGGCTAGCTGTGGGTGACCTTGGTTATCATTAAGGTCTGCCAAGAAGAAAAAAGATCATAGATCTGAAGCTGTTAAGACAGCAATCGAAACCTAAGAAATTAGCCTTAAAGGCACTACTGTTGAATAAGATACTAACACCGATGTTGCAGGAAAGGTGAAGATTGAAGGGCAAAGCGATGATCGGATTTTCCAGGATGAATTGGGGAATGAGCAAGAGGTTTATACACTATCTTTAGACACTAATTTGCAAATTGGGGATAGGAGAACCCTTAACTTAGTGTCGTGGCATGCCTGCGCTAGGCCTCTGGCATCTCTAACTACAGCTGGAAAATGTGTGATCTATTTTCCTCAAGGCCATAGTGAACAGGTGGTTGTCCCTACAAATGAGGAAGTGGATGCTCTTATACCTGATTATCTAACCCTTCCCTCGCCACTAATCTGCCAGCTTCACAATGGTGTTCAATTTTTAATTGGAGATAGTAAGGATCGGCTTTCATCTCATTCACAACATTTTAAGTGGCCGCTCCCATTTGATCCTGTAGGCCCTATGCTCCTTGCCAGGCAAAGGCGATGTGTAGGGACAAGTCACCATATATCCAAAGATGGGAGCGATACCAAGAGCATTTTATACACAGTTAGGAAGGATCTTTTAACACCCAAAGGGAACCTTCTAGTGCAGCTCATTTTACATCAGAGGAATGCTGAAAGCATGTGTAGTATTACATCTGTGGAGAGAATGATTATAGTAGTAGCAATCCCAAGACTAATGCAACAACTTGATTTCCTTTCATTCGTCATTAGTGATTACTTATTTAGAACAACTTTTGCATCGTGTGGGAAAGAGCAGCGAAAAAAACTGAGATGTCCTCCAATTGGCAAGGTGAATGCCTTGATAGCTACTAATGTTGTTGAAGAGGGCATTGATGAGAGAAAATATAGTAGTGTCCTTCGTTTTGTTTTCCAAAAACTGTAAGGAGCTCTATTCAATCTCGTGGGTGTGCTCATCAAAACACATTAAATTTTATGTTCTCCTTTGGGAGAGGTAATGAGAGGCCGCAAAGGCTCTCATGTGAATTGGTCTAGAATGATGAACCTTTGGTTATGAGGGAGTTAATTGAAAATATTAAACCTAGAGCACAAACAAGCCTTTCAAGAACAGATCCGGGGTTGCTTCCATGGATATTGTGTTTAGTATGTGGTTATAAACCATCCACTTCCAAATCAGAATTCTTTCAGCTCCCTTTCATTGATTGTACTTCCAAATCTATTTCATTTCGAGTTGTAACAAGGGATAGATGGGATGGTAAAGAGGCGGCTATGAAAGGTGGTTTAACAGTTGAAGTGGCAGATTCAAATAAGATGGACAAACAAATACAAATGTCCGACCACCGGGAGATCATATCATCTGTTGATAATGAAATTAAAGATGTAAAATTTTGTGGAATCAATGATGGAGTCAACAGTGAAACATGTGCTTATCCCTCTGTTCACATAAATGAAGCGGCTAAATCCTTAACAACTGATCCTGCTCCATACAGTTCAAGTATTGAATATCTAGATGATGCATTTCAGGCTTTATTGTTGGTGCTTCAAACTGCAAAAACTTCCCATAAGGAGAACCTTAAAGAAGCTGGTAGCAATGATCTCTCATGGATTGATTTCCCCCAGCCAATGAAAGTTTCTAGCAAACAAGAATTGTGTGCAAGGGTGAAGTATGTACAGAATGGATTTCAGGAGAAGATCGAATATATAGAAAAAGGATTGAAAAATGGGTCTACAGAACTTCCTCGTTTGGAGGCACGGGATAGGAAACTTGGATTGGGTGAGTTTGAAAAAGGAGTAGTTGTCATGCTTATGGGAATTGCAAAATCCGCTGTTGTGAAAAGCATTTTTGAAGGTGAAAATGGGAATCTTTGTCATAATGAAGAGCAAGTCAAAGATATTTTAATTTTCTTTGTTGATTCATTTAAGGAACAGGTTCTGGTTCGTGCACACTTCTACACGTCAAGCAAACTTGTTGCTAGAAGTCTGATTAAGTTGAGAGGAATTTTGTATCCTCAGGAAGGTGAATCTGGGGATGGTGTCAGCGTGGTTCTATTGGTTGTAGCTGGATCCTCTTCAGCAAAACAAAGCATTATTTAGCCAGCAACATCTGAATAGGGAGGATTTCATGGTAGATTCTAAAGTTTACCCATCTCAGTTATATTTGGAGGGACCCACAAACCTGTTAGTAGGAAATAATGTGAGCTATAGCCTCTCCCATGTAAATGTTGTTGTCCCAAGATATGGATTCTTGGATACTTATGAACAAAGGAAATCGATTTTCAGAGATTTGGAGGCAAAGGAGTCTACATATCAGTACAATTATCATGACCATTTTCAGTTTCTACAGAATAAATATTTTGTAGAATTGAAAGTTGAAAATGGGACTCTTGTAAATCCACCTCACCATCAAATTTTGAAGCAATTGTCGCAACAGTGCTCATCTAGGACTGGAGGGCAAGAGGGGTTGAAGAAAATGGACAGCTTTGGGCGTTGGGTGATTGGATATACTCCTGCCTTACAACCAAATAATCAATGGGTAATTCTCCACATTAGTAGTTACTGTGCAGATGAAACACATTTTGAGGAGAAAGTTGTAAGAATTCAAGAGATTCTGAAGGGGACTCGGGAAGGATCTTGGATTCCAAATTCGATTTGCAGCAAGAAGGATAAAGGTGAAGGAGTAATTGAAGCAGGTAATGAACTTCCCATTCGTTTTACTAAGTTTGACATTTCGAGCAAGGGAGCTTCAAAAAGCTTCCCTCTATTAGGGCAGTCAAACATAATGTGTATCTTGGCAAACCTGGCACCACCTAGCTCATGTTTTTTTCCTATCAATATGTATCCAAATATGTGAACCATTGAATTTTTTATAAGCTATTCTTCTTGAATTTGCTTGAAGACCATCCCTCTCATCCTCAACATTAGCACACCTATATATAAAAGGGTTGTGTCTGCCACTCCTTTGAACACCACTTCTAAAACTTTGAAGGTGACTGACTAGCTCCTCCCTACTTACGTCATTATCATAAATTTTCCTCTTAACTGAATCCAATGGAACCTCATATCCATTTTGGAGTTTCTTAAAAGCTTCCTTAGCTCTTACATTGTCCATATCTTTGTCAAGATGAACCAACATTTCCTTTTTCCTGTACTCCTTATCTTTGTCAAGATGAACCAACATTTCCTTTTTCCTGTACTCCTTTTTTAGGACAACAATGTCTATGTTCTCATAACGAGATAAACCCAACACTCCATAGTGATCAGGGCTATCTAATAGTTAGAATACTTCCTCTTTAGAAGATGGATCTCTTCTAGTTAGGCCACTGGTTGAGGTCCATCTTTCACTATCTCTAGATTGACTGTATTGAGAGCTTTCACCAAATTGTCTAGCTAAAGCAAAATTACCTTCTTCACCTTGAGGACCACTGTATCCAAATGCATGAGAGAAATTTCTTGCCCTGCCATTAGTCCCTTTAGATTGTCGATCAAAACATCACTCTTTACCTTATTTTGCATTGTTCTTTAGAAAGTAAATCAAAATGTCACTAGATATGAAAACCAAGTTTGTGCAAAGAACCGTGCCAAGCCATCCCACATGAAATTTAACAGAATATATAGAGTACATAATCATAATCAACAACGCTAGATGTTCATGATTCATAGAGAAAGAAATACATGTTGCTATAGT
>APFE030903268.1:17539-62659 GCA_000404065.3 Pinus taeda | reverse complement strand
AACCTCTCATTTTAAGCAGTGGTTTAAAGAAGAAGGCGCGGAGGATGATGAGGAAGCTCACAACTTCCTCAAGCACATTCCAAGGATGGTTAACGAGGAGGATAATACAACTCTCCTGAAGCCATTCAATGAAGAAGAAATTAGCAATTTCATATGGAAGATGGAACCAAACAAAGCCCTAGGCCCTGATGGATTCTCAATACACTTCTATAGACTCTGTTGGGACATCATCAACGCTGATTTGTACCAAATGATCAAAGGATTCCTACGAAAAGCCAAAGTGGGAGGAAGCACAAACTCCACCTTCCTAGCCCTAATTCCCAAATAAGCCAACTCGGATACATTCGACAAATTCAGACCATTCTCGCTTTGCAATGCATTCTACAAAATACTCACCAAGTTACTTGCTAATAAGAGTAAAGTCTCTGCTCGACAAACTCAACTCTCCCAATCAAGGAGGGTTTGTCAAAGGCAGGCATATCGTAGACAATGTGATATTGGTGCAGGGAATCATCCATTGCAGCGATCAACACAAGAGCAAGGTATGCTCATCAAACTGGACATGGCGAACGCCTTCGATAGAGTAAGACACTCATTCATCCTCCAAGTTCTTTATGCATTTGGTTTCAGCGCTGAATTTGTAAAAATGATTAAAGCATATGTTGGAGAACCTTGGATAGCCCCTTTAGTAAATGGTAGGCTAGCAAACTACTTCAACGCTTCAAGGGGAATCAGGCAAGGCTGCCCTCTGGCCCCCTCCCTGTATATTCTGATGGCAAACTCTCTAAGCCAAAAGCTCACAAATGAGAAGCTCAACGGGACTCTTCTTGGCATTAGGGTGATACCCGGAACAAACCCAATCAATCATGCCTTGTTCGTTAATGACTCTATCCTTATGGGGGGAGCCTCCATTAAAATAGCAAGAGTTTTCAGTGGAGTAACCCAACGCTTATGCAGAGTCTCCGGAGCTATGGTCAACAAGAGAAAAAGTGTAGTGTACAGTTGGGCGGTAGACCAGTGATCTATACTCAGGATTGCCCAAGCCCTGGGCTTCACCAAAGATGCCTCTTTGGAAAAAATCAAGTATCTTGGCCTGCCTTTAACCTTGGGTTCCACTAAGGCCCCTCATTGGATGGAAATTATCAGCAAAATTAAGGCTAAAATCACTGCTTGGGATGGACAGTGGCTTACCTCAGCCGGGAAGCTCACTCTAGTCAAAGTCAATTCTCTCATCCCTTCCTATCTACTAGGGTTCTTTCCTTTTGGCTTCAAAAATTATCACCAAAAAGTTAGCAAAGTTGATACCAAATTTTTTATGGCAAGGAGGAAAGGGGAGCCAAAAAAAATTCCATATAGTAAGCTGGAACATAGTGAAAAGGCCAATATCTGAAGGTGGACTTCAGGGAAGAGATCCTATGTTGGCCAATCTAGCAATGGGAGGGAAGATCCTCTGAACAATCGTCTCAAACCAAAGAAACCATGTAAGTCAAGTTCTAATTAAAAAATATCTACACAGACTCTCAATAAAGAATATGGAAGGAGATTCCACAAAGGAACCACGTTGTGGAAGTTGTGCAGCCAAAGCTGGAAATTCTTCAAAAAACAGCGCTACAGAATTCCAGGAAATGGTAAAAGAATTACACTGTAGGATGACAAGATCATGGGACTCCATCCCCTAAATCTTGCTCCAAAAATAGCAGATTTGTGTAACTGGCTCATCCAAAAAGGTATCCAAAAACTTGTTAGACATATGCACATGGGATTCAACAAGGAACTGGAGTAACTGGGCCCTCCATCACCCCCCTGATTGGATGCTTCCTCAACTCCATCAATTATTAACTAAACTCACTGGTCTAGCTCCTATGCATCTCCATTCGAGGGACAAGTGGGGGTGGGGAAAGTCCGGAGCTTACTCAGCGTAGTTGGGTTTTGCAGCGCTACAAGAACAACAACATCAAATCCATACTACAAAGCTTTGGCAGCATGTTTGGGACCCATTTGGTCTCCCAAAAATCAACTTCTTCCACTGGATTCTCATGCACAGAAAGACCCTCACTAGGGACAACTTGGAGAAAAGAGGAAACATGGGACCACACAGATGCCCTTTGTGCTGCAAGGATCAGGTAACTATCAATCCCCTGTTCATACATTGGCCCCTTTTCTCAAGAGCTCTGGTTGTAAGTAATTATGGGGCTCAACGCCCAAATCTCTCAGCAGCCTTCCTTTGTTAGTCTTTTCGCAACTTGAAAAGAACGCTATCCTCACTCTTTGAATAGAAACTCAACATGGACTAAAATCTGGAATGCAATACCAAAATATATATGTTGGGGAATCTAATTGGCTAGGAAAGAAGCCTTCTTCAACAACAAACTTCAATCCACCAACACAGTCGCTGCCAAGGCCAAAGCTATGCTGTTGTAAACTTTTGAAAATAGACCTCATAAGCCAAACAACTCCCTTCTCCCTGATGAGCTCAACTGGCTAAGTGAATCCCTGAGACAGGGCAGCATCAAGAAGAATACCTTCTTGTCTAGACATAACCTAGAGTGACGTCTCCGGATCTATGAGGCAGAATTTAAAAATGGTGGAAAAATCGGCACAAAGTCATGGTGTTCTTCGACGGAGCGTCCAAAGGAAACCCGAGGATATTAGGGGCAGGAAGAACAATTTACTCCACAAATGGACAAAAACAATACAACATCAGTGGGGGCCTATGTCAAAGCACCAACAACCAAGCCGAGATCCTCAAACTACTCAAAGCGTGTCAGCTGGCTCAGAGGAACAGAGGGGAAAACCTTCAAATCTTCAAGGATTTTGAAATCTTGATTAAAATCCTTAACACGGGGGACCAACTCAATAGCTCTGCTCTAAACAAGACCCTTGAAAGAGTAAGAAATATAGCTCAAAACTTCACACCCTGTTCATTCTACCATGTTCTACGAGCTCTAAACAAGGAAGCTAATATAATGGCTAACAAAAGATGTATTCTAACTTAAGGTACACTGGTAAAGAATGATGAAGACCCTGAAAGGCACCCAATTCCTTAACTGACAATAAGAGCTTATCAAGGATAGAATTCTGCATAACAAAAGTTGGCACAGACAAAGTTTCACTGTCGAGAAAGAGTGAGCCACTCCTCAACAGGCTATAAGTTTTCCCCTGGACCATCAATTTTTGGGTGTCTTAACAAGTCGAGAAATTGTATTCAACCAAAGGACAGTTTTGAAGGAAGCAATGCGTAGGATCTGGGTGGGGTATGATCTAACAATCAATGCGCGCTGGAAAAGGTGGGGTGTCAAAGTCACAGGGAGTGGTAAGCGGTTTACATCGCACTGCCTCTGGCTGCTAAGTAGTGTTTCATGAATCAAACGCGATGTACCTTAAGGCCCGATGTGTCGCTGGTCAAAACCGCCCATATCGCACGATCCTGTGGTGTTAAGGGTTGGATAGCGAGGGACATGATAAGCATCGGCTCTGACAGTTATCACGCGTTGTTCATGGCAGGTATTATCCTTGTTGTGGGGTCGAGTACGGAGGTGGGAGCAGGTTAAAGATCGTACAACGAAGGACATGACAAGCGTCGAATCTGAGCAGAGTTGATCTGACGATCATCGCACATTGCAAAAGGGAGGGTGTTAACTACGCTAGGAGTGGTAAGCGGTTTTCATCGCACTACTCTTGGCTACTGAGCAATTTTCTTTGAAATGAACGCGATGCCACTTAGTGGCTAACGCATGGCAGGACAAAACCGCCCATATTACGCGCTCTTGAGGTGTTAAAGGCCGAACAAAGAGGGATGCGATAAGGGTTAGATCTAGATGGAGGAAGATCTGACAGTAATCACGAGTTGAACATGGTTGGGTTTTAACCTTTAAGTGGGCTCAGGTATGGTTGAGAGCCTTGGTATATCGAAGGTAGGGACAGATTATATATTAATATAGTTTAATATATGCGGGTTTTGTATAATTTGGACCGTGGATTAAAGTTTATTCGAGAATTAGCTTCACTCAGTGAAGTACCAAAGCAACAAAAAAAAAAAAAAATGTAAGAACTCTAAAACGCCAAAAGCATAGCAAGGATCTCTCAGCCATGCCAAATGCGTAAAAGTAGTAGCCAATCTCTAATACAAAAGCCAAAATATGAAGACTATAAAACCAGAATTCTTTCAATTCACTGTAATTGAAGTTGTTTAGCATGCCCAACCTCTTCTTATAAATAAAATTCAACTGTTTAGGTTAACAAAAAAGTGATTGATATATCTGACTTGCAAGTTGTTGAATAATATTTAATACTAACAAAGATCCATCTTAAACTCTGAATCTACCAGGCTTTATCCATCTTAACTCTGAATCTAGCAAGCTCTCGAGGATCAAATATTTTTTGGTCTATCCAAAGTGAAGATGGATCTAGTCTAATTTAATTTCTCCCTTTAAATAAGCTACATAATACCATGGATCAATACCATGGACCATTTTTATTTTTATAGGTTTATTTTTATTTATTGACAAATTATTTTACATTAATCTTTTTATTTAATTTTATTTTTGTAAACTTTATTTTTATTTTTATATAATTTAAATTTAGTCAAAATAATTAAAAATTAACATTAGAATTTCTTTACCCTAATCTTCTTTTTATTTAATTTTATTTTTGTAACTTATTTTTATTTTTATGTAATTTAATTTAGTCAAAATATTAAACATTAACCTTACAACATTCTTACCCTACTGGACTACTATTTTCATGTAATTTAATTTAGTCAAAATATTAAACATTAACCTTACAACATTCTTACCCCTACTACCATATTGAGATAGAAAACGCACCTCAAACTCAATTATAAACCCATCTTTAAAAAATTGATCCTAACAACTGAAATGAAACGTATTCTTCAGCGAATGACGGGTCACCGTGACCTATACTGGTTGGTCAAAAAACGTGTTCATATCACTGGCCCGTTAAAGATGTTCATATCATTAAGTCAAGCTAATTGTAAGTTGGTCTCTAAATAGTGGTTGGTCAAAAATGGTGTTCATATCACTGGCCCGTTAAAGATGTTCATATCATTAAGTCAACCTAATTGTAAGTTGGTCTCTGAATAGTGGTCGGTCAAAAATGGTGTTCATTTCACTGGCCTGTTAAAGGTGTTCATATCATTAAGTCAACCGAATTGTAAGTTGGTCTCTGAATAGTGGAATCAGGTTTTGATTCAATTTCAATTACCCTGAAGCATTGGCCGGAGTTGTTATGAACCGAATAGTGGAGTCAGGTATCGATTCAATTTCAATTCCCGAAGCATTGGCCTGTGTAAAATAATGGAATTGTAATGACCATCAAGTTTTATGAAATAATGCAGTCGTTATGACCATCATGTCAAGAGAGAAAGAGTGGTTGTGGTTGGCCAATGAAGGTGAACTTGTTAAGCAAGTAAAATACTTGAGTTATGACCACCGAAGTGTAGAGTGATATAAGAGACAGACCATTGGAGTTGCTGATAGTCAACAACGGTAATAAGCAGCTTAAGATGACTACGAAGACATTTTCAATCAAAAGCACTGCACAATGCCATGGTGCACTAATCTTCAAGTGAAGAACTGCATACAACATTGAACATTAAGCCATTCAGAATCACCTGGACAAATTAATAGAGACCAAAAAGATTACAAATTTTTACATACCAACCAAAAATGCTAGGTACACCCAATGACTGCATGCCAATCAAAAATGCTCGGTACACCCAATGAATCTGCATATATATAGATATATATGATTAGAATGCTTCCAACCAGCATCCAAATGATGAGGATACGAGTCTGTAATATATCCTTGCTTATATACGAAACACACGAGTGGTATTCAAATTATCAGGCATTTCAGCAATGATTATAATCTATCCAACCAGCATCCAATTAATAAGGATGCAAATTTGTAATAATCCTTGCCTCGTAATAATCTATTGAAGTTCTGAAGCATTTCAGCATGATTACATATATCTAAAACCAGAAGCCAAATAATGTGGATGCAAATTTGTAAATGCATCCTTGCCTCGTATAAAAAGCATATTTATCTATTGACTCGAGTGGTTTTCAAGCTGTGAAGCATTTTAGCGATAGATTGGAGACGTCAAAGACTTGGCGCCCGTTGCCCTTGCCAAAAGAATCTAGAACAGTTTAACACTTGAAATGTTCGAAAAAAACTACAACAGTTTAGCACTTGAAATATTCGAAAAAAACTACAACAGTTTAGCACTTGAAATATTCAAAGAATCTACAACATTTCAGCACTTGAAACATACATCTACAACATTTCAGCACTTGAAACATTCATGTATGTAGGACAGTATAAGGGAACAGCAAATGGCCGCAGTAGCTGCCATTACAGAAAACTACACTATCAAAACACACTTATACTTCTCAAGATATAAACAACCCTGTCAGGTGGAGAAAAAGAATTGTTACATTGGGCGACGAGAAAATAACTATTTATATATAATTGATTCGTATACAAAGCCAGGAAGCAAAAACTGTCCATGTTGCTTTCTTTTGTATGTAAAATGGCTCTCTTCTGAGCTGTTGTGCTGATGGTAATGTTACAGATCCTCTTCTCAACTGTGATAAGAAACAGTATTTGAGTGTTACAGATCCTCTTCTCAACTGTGATATGAAACAGTATTTGATAAATCAATCAGGTTATAGAGACTACGTACAATGGAAACCTTTGTCCACAATTTCAACAGAGAAAAATGGGGACCATACAGAGATTATCCCCAATCAAAAAATTACCTTGTCTTTTTATCTTTCCCCTATATTCCTAATTCCGTTTGCAACAAAAGGCAGAACAACTTTAAACAAGTAATAAGAAATAAGTCCTCTGGCACGGAGAAAGTTGAACAATATACATCACATGATTATTTATACCCACAAGGTAACACGGTTCATCTTAGCCACAAGTTGGCCAGGTTACCTCAACAAATACGATGAATAGATATTGACAATGTCCACCTACTTGTAAGTATTATGTACCAATATACACAAGATCCATCTAATTGTAACTAGGAAAGATATCTTGAAACATCCTAGCATCCTGCATCCCCTGCAAACCACCAGTCAACATCGGCTCCGGAGAAAAAACTTGCCTTGTTCTAGTATCTTCAGTCTGGTAGCCTTGATTGTTGTATGGATATGGAAAGGAGGCGAAATGACCATCATCCAGAACCTTGGGATGCAGAGGCTGTCTATCATCCAATCTGACATGTTTGACAACATGATATTCGGATTGTTGGAAGCTATCTAAATTGAATGGTTGTAATTGACCAAGGTCTTTGAAATTTCTGTCATCCAGCTGAAGTTGTTCACCTTCGTCCAAAATAGGATTTTGGAGCAGCCTATTGTCCGGGCTCTGAATCTGCAAGTATTGCAGAGTTGGGCTAGACGAAGGATCACAACTCGGTAAGACATCCCCATCAAGCAACTGCTCCTGTGGCCAAGGGCTGCTGAAATAAAGTGTGTTAAACGTATCTGCTTCCGATAATTCACTCTTGTTATCGTTGCCACTCATCATGTTCAAGAGCTCATCTGGATCAAACATTTCATCGAGATCCTGCAATTGGATATCTTGGAAAGAGTCGAGAGGCTCTGCAGACTCATTGAGTTCACCTTTTATGGAAATTGTCTGCACCTCAGAGTTCGATAATGCTCCTGTGACAGCTGCAGAAGGCAAATCTGCCTGTGGCTCATCTCTAAATCTAAGCAATGTAGCCTGGGACAAATCAAAAGCATTTTTCCCATCTGCATCTTGTGGTTCGTCTTTAGGTACCAGTATATGGAGCAATGTACATTCATTTGTCTCTGACTTTACAGGAAGATCTAATGCAGAATCTGGTACAACATCACTTATCTCAACTTTGGAAGGAAGATCTGATTGAGCAGCCTCAACACCTAAGCACATTTCTGACCCATATCTTTGATCAGTCTCTGAAATTCTATCATCATTCCTCTCTTCAACTCCAGCTTCATAAACAGCATCAACTCCGGGAGATTGAGATGAGGGAACTTGGCCTCCGATATCCGTATCAAGAGCGGAGTGAATTTTAGAATCTTTCCACTCGCTAGAGACTTCATATTGCTGAGATGTTGAACATTCTTGAGATTGGCATGTTACACGGGTTGTTGAAGTAGATGTCACCGAGGACTCCTTCGAGGCACTGATATCAGGAAGATTCAAACGTGCACAAGATCCATACATAACCCTCGCAGCCTGATCATAAGCACGTGCTGCCTCCTCCGCTGAAGAGAACGTACCCAACCACAGTCGACTTCCACGATTCGGTTCTCTGATTTCCGCAACCCATTTTCCCCACGTTCTCTGCCTGACTCCTCTATAATTGCAACGTCCATTATCAGGACCACCCTTTCCTTTCATGCAACCTTTCTTTGACCCTTTGGCAGGGGCTTTCCTGAGTCTTTTCGCGCCATCTTTTGAGCTTTCCACCTGGCTGTTCAGCTCCTGCCACTTCGCTAAAGTTTCTACTACAGTGGTGCAGCCATGGTTTCTGCTCCTCACTTTTCTTCTCCTGCAAAAGATATATCAATGTCAGTTTAGGTTCAGAACTGGAACTTCCAAAAAATCTCACAAGGACCCCAATCAGACAACAGATTATTTCCTAAACAATATGAAACAATTGATTTACTATGTGAAAAAAAAGCCCACACAACATTTCATCTACATAACCCTTAGAATTTCTAATTCTGAGCACATAACCGATCCGTGTTCTTGTTCTTTCCTGAGCAGGATATTGATCATAAAGAACAAGCACAATAAAGTAGAAGAAAGCTGGACATGCACAAGAAAATAGGAGAAAGCAAGAAAGCAGGGCATACCATGAAATCTATATTTACTTATAATCATTAGCGAAATACTACACTAGCGCCATAATGTCAACGGATAACCCAAACTCTCAACAGTTAGTTCGTTTCGGAGTCATTGTACAAAACCTTCATTATATTAAATATATGTATTAATGTCCACTGGTGGGTTAGAAAAGGCCACCATTGACGAATTGAGGGTAGAAAAAAGGTGGAAAAGATCAGGAAGAGCATGAGATGTGAAAGAAACGTGAATCTACTATTGTCCTAGCAGTGAAGGCCATTGCCCTAAAAATTGGTAATAAGGCTTGGATTGATCTCTAATAGAGTCGTGTTAAAGCCCTGAATGCAGTCTGATCATGGTGTATCTTATCCAAAGTCTAAAACTAAAAGCGTTGAGTGATTAGCCGGTAGCTGGCAATGCCGGATGATCTGAAGCTGTAGGGTTTATGCAGAAACTGCAGAAGATCCTTAACAGAGAAGGCAATAGTGATAAAACCAAACACGAACTCACAAATGGTATATATATGGAAAACAGTACCCAGGTGAGCAAGCCTCGGGCTTCACCGAATTTGTCTCATAATCTGTACAATTAATACAGATTTATAGTCTTTATTTACCAAATAGACATGGCAAACATCAATGTACTAACCTCAATCTTCCAATTTTTCACAATTTGCAAAGATAAATGTAGCTATAAAAGAGAATATCAAAATCTCAAGCGAAACTCCGAACAATTTAGAAAATGGTTCAACAAAGGAGTATTTCTTAACCCTAATCTTCCCGATCCTGAAGTTTACTAGAAGGATTCAAAGAAAACCGAAGTTAAACTGAAAATGTATAAGGTTAATGCATGAGCTTATGCATTAAACCCTGGCCGGCCATCAAACCCTCGCCGGCCAAAGAGATGATAACATGTAAATGCCCCTAGTATCGAGTAGCAAAATCTCAGAAACCGTAACAAATTGCGCAAACTTTGGTTCAAAACTGAACAAAACCCTAATACCTTTGTGGCTCCGTTGCTACGTGCTTGCCTTTAACGGTATTGTTCCTGAGAGACGAAGAAGACATACAGCGGCTGGTTCTCCCCGCAGTAAATAACACACAATCTCTCTTCTCTGAAGACCTTGCGGCACTCGTTCAATCTCTCTTCTCTGAAGACCTTGCGACACTCGTTCTGCCGAACTTCCGCACCCGCTAAATTTCCAAGATTAGGGTTTTACTATGCCTCGATTCAAGTAAGAGAACTTCTGGGTCTAATTTGTAGATTCGGATTCGAAACTCGGGGCGCCCGAAGGTTTGAGAAACAATATACACTGTGCGTATATATAAAATGCGCGTGGAATATTCAAGAGCCGCACGAAGCTTCGGCTGTGGCCGCCATTACCATTTCCGCTGTAAAAAATAATGTTTGAAGCTAGACAGGACCATATTATACACATCTCTGAACATTGTGATGATGATTGGCCCGGTATATATAGGAGCTGACCGAGTGCTTGGAGATTTCCGATCTTCATCGTGACGTGGTACCTGGATGCGCACGTGGCAGGGACGGACGGTGACGTGGCACACACATGTCCGGACATTTCTCGAAGGACCATAATTCAGCTACTGCGCGCCGATAAAATCCCCGGTTTGCCGGGTTCTTTGCTTGCAGGGTAGGCAACCTAACGATAGCGATGTTTCCCGGCATCGTCATGAAACTATTCCATTTTATTTTTTAATCATTTTTTTTTTTTGGTTTCCAGAGAGGTCGCTTGTACTGAACGCCAGCTCGGATATGAACGAACTTTAACGGTAGCGGAAACAAAGGGAAGACAAGGACAAATTTAACACCAAGTTCTACTTTTTACAAAATCATCCTCAAACTTGGTTTCATGATTTTCTGGTCAGTTTTTTTGTTGGGGGTACATAGCTCTGTTCACATGGTTATTAATCATTAAAAAAATCAATTTATATTTTAATTTTTAATATAAAAAGCTCATTAATATTAAAAAAAAAAAAATTAGTAACAATATATCACATTGTTACTCTTATTTTTTTTTGGATATTTTAAAACTTATCCATAATATGTCAAATTGTGTAAGTCTTTTATATTGAGATATTTTCTGGATTCTTTTTGTAAAGGGATAGTGAAAGTCTATGTTTTTTTCTTTTTTCATAAATGGTTGGTTTGTCTTTTTGAATTGTGGTTTATATTTTTTTAGCGTGTTTAAAAATGACTTGAGGATGGTGGTTTGGAGGGTTATTACATTTGTGTTTTTTATTCAATTTAGATTCGCCAAATTTTCATTGATAATGTAAATGTTTTTTGTAAGGGTGTTTAAAATTGAAGTTTGGATGGTGATTTGGAGGGTTAGTACATTTGTGTTTTTCTATTCAATTTGGGATTCATTAAATTCTTATTGACAATGTAAATGCATTTGCCTTAGCGTTATAAATAACTTGAAAGTGATTCTAGGGTTATTACATTTGCACTTCTTATTCAATTTGGGATTCATCAAATTTTTAATGACAAAGTGAGTGTTTTTGCTAAGGTTTTTTTTTAGTTAATGGTTCAACTTTTTTGAATTTTGGTTTATATCCTACATAATGATCATAAATGACTTGTTGATAGCAACTTGCGTAGCTATTACATTTATACCTCTCATCCAATTTGTGATCCATTAAGCTCCCAGTAACAATGTGTGTTCTTTTTGCAAGAGTGCTAGGTTGACACAAACCCATGACATCCCAAACTCTTACAAGCTAGGCGATTTTGGATGACCCACTACACTAAAGGTGGAACCCATAAATAAGGAGCTTACACCTAATACTTGTTTGATTGAAACACTTCATTTTGTGGTTAATGTGGGACTAAGACTCCTAGTTTTGGGGATTAATGAATTGAAATGAAGTAAGGTTTATACATGAGTTGCATTAACTTGATTGGAAGCATTGCGTCTCAAACTTCACTTTTATTGTCTAGCAATGTCTAATTCTATGATCACATATAGCCCAAATGCTCTCAGACATGCATTTACTCACTTATACAGTCATAAAAAATTGATGTAGGTTGATAACATGTATTAATGTTCGAAGTGTATAGATTACATATTACAATCAAGGCCATTCCTCTACTTAATTATTGTTCAACCTTCTATTTGATTTTGATACTCAAATTTTTAATTCCACTTGCTAAACATTCTAATGTCCCTCTTCTTATTTGTTATCATTTTCAATGCTTTATCTTTGTCTCTCTCAAAATCCTCATCTAACTATTCAAGTCCTCATCTAGATTTTAAGTTTAAATTCCCACTATTTCACAATGTTTCACCTTACTTCAACATGTTGCTTTTTGTCACTACTATGATGTCTCATATCATTCCAACATGCAGCAAAATCATCACACTATTCTACATGTGTTTCTCTTCAACCAACTTTGTAGTCTTGTGCACTTTATCAATGATCATTGTGCTCCTAATTGAGATCATCCTTTGCATGTTCCATCTTTAATTGTCACATGCTTTATTTCTTCCTCTACACCATAATTGTTAGTCTACTTCTTACAATATATGTGCATGAACATCCTATCACACTTATGCTTTTTTCTTTCATGCTTACCTCCGGACAATAGAAATTTACAACTAACCAATGTTGCACTAGTTCTTTTAAATTCCTATAACCTTGATACTTTTATGGATGTGAAATAAGAGGACCCAGTATATGTATAAAACATAGGTAACCATGTCGAATGAGTGTAAAAATACTTGATAACAAAGTTATGTAAGAGTGAAAAACAATGTGATCCCCTACAAAATACTCCTCACTAAAACAAGGTTATATGTAATAGAATAAGAGACACTAAAAAAACTAATTATATACATGTAGAAAAAAACAATAATGATGGAACTCAATGGGCCAGTTCAAGTGGTTGAGTTTATTAAGCTTCATGCAAGTGGTACGAAAGTTAATCCTTTGGGTGCTTTACCTATGTTGTGTGCTTCAACATATAACCCTACTAGGCCAGGCATCAAAATCAACATTGATTTGTTTACGCTCGGCACCATTTGCAAAATAAATGTTGATAGGTGTACACTAGGAACCATTTGTGAAATGTAGAGAAGTGTCAAGTGGTTTCCATACAAGGTTTTCCTTGGAAAAAAAAGGGTAGCAATGGGAAATGGAAACATTCCAGTTAAAACCAATGAATTATAACTTAAAATGGGAGAGGAAAATGGCTCAATAACATATAAAACAATTTAGAAAAAGTGGATATAGAATAAGAAAGGTGACAAACAAATACAAAGGCATTGAAAAGTTGTGTACAAGAATATTGCATGAAGGTAAAATGGACAAAATGTACCAAAATACATATAACAACACTACATTCACAACTCCAATACATAAGAGGAGATCAAAGTGCAAAACTATTTGGAGCTTAACATATCCCATGGTGTAAGCTTGGTAGCAATAATAGTCTACAAAAATTCCATTAAAGAAAAGAGTTGGCGTGAAGCATGCGAGTAGGAGGCATTCTCCCATGAATCTAGGCTTTACCCTAGCTACAACCATTCATTAAAGCCACGTTGACTAGGAAATATGACTACTCCTCATCACTACAAAATGCTAATCAAGAGCTTCCCTTCACTACCAGTGCATGCAAGTTTATGGGATGTTCCTTGTGGATCCACGAGTGAGAGGGACCTTTATGTTAGAGGAATAATGGGAGATGCCAATACCTTAGAGATTGTGGCATTTAGCTTCCTAATATATTCCTTAAATCCAAACAAAAGAAATTAGCCCCATCAAAGGATATTTGTAAAATGGATGGAATCCTTCGGTCATATCTCTCATCTCTAGAGCTAAGAAAGAAAGCTTGTATTTTATTTGAGTGTGCTTTAATTAAAAAGTTTACGTGTCTCTATCTTGGTCCAAGAACTATAGAAACTTAGGTAGTAAAGTATTGGTCCAACAATATTCAAGGATAAGTAATATCATTTATTTCTAGATCGGGCTTTATGTTTTCACTCTCTTAGTAAAAAAGAGTGTGATTTGATCTTTTGGTTGGTCTATATTTTATGGGATCTAGGGAACGTCTTTGTCTCCATGGTCCCTTGATTTCAATCTAGAAGAGGAAATTATGACATCCCACTTGTAGGTTAGGTTGCCACATCTCACTCTATTTTTCTAGGACAATTGCTCTCTTGGAGATATTGGGAACACACTAGGTTGATTAATTGACCAAGCATACCTAAAAATAATTTTTTTTTTCCTATGTGAGAATATGTGTGGAGATGGATATGGAAAAGGAATTCCCAATGGCTTTGCAAGTCAATATAGATGGGTGGATACACCACCAATCACTAGATTACAAGTAGATTCCATTCAAGTATAATGCATCTCATGTTCAGGAGAATTTTTCCACAAGTTATCCTAAAATCCAAGATGAGCAATCTGCCTCAAAGTAGCACTCAAGAAAAGAATCCAAGTTTAAGATAGTTCCAAGTAGGAGGAAAAATCCCAACATAAGAGACCACCTCAGTCAAAGCCACCCCAAGAGAGTAGCTTACCCACTTCAAGCAATAATAAATTCAAAGTTCTTGTGAATCTAGATGGTTCAGTAGATCTAGAAGACAAAGACAAGGACATTGAAAAGGAAGACGAACCAATAATAAACCCCGAGTCTAGATTAGTTATTCCTTATGGTGGTAGAAATCTATCCCGTGAGGATCTAGAGATCAATGCCCTAGTAGAACGAAAAGAAGTAATAGAAGGTGAGGAGGAAGAAGAGGATGTTAAGGAATTGAAGGAGGAAGAAGAGAATGTTGAGGAATTAGAGGAGGAAGAAGATGATGTTGAGGAATCATAGGAGGAAGAAGATGAAGTAAAGGAGATAGAGGAGGAAGAAGGGGAATGAGACAAGGAAGAAGACAAAGAAGCAAATCCAAAAGTGCATGTCCATTCTAAGTCTTCTAAATATTTTTTGTTTATTGAAATCCTAAAGAATGCTCTAAATATTCCCCCCCCCCTCCTTTCATAATGAGAAATACTTCTAATTCAAACTAGATAACTTATGAGGCAAAAATTGATATCCTCTTAGGTAGTACTTCAACTCTGTATTTTTTTTAATTAAGGGAGGGATTACAACTCATAATCGGTAATTATGTTTTGTTTCTACATTCTTCTATGTAATCAATTTGTAACAATTTGTCCTTGTACATAGGAATTGGCACAAAAAACACATGCAATAAACATTGCCTCCAACCTTGAGGATTAGTTGAATTGGTCGAGTCCCTATTCTTAAGCACCTTTGCTATTGGGAGGTCACAGGTTCAATTCTCTCGACACCTTTAGGGTCAAGCTCTGTGTTTGAGTTGATGGGAAGTGATCCCTTCGGGTGGATTTGCTTGCAATAATATTTCATGGACGTAGCAAGTCACCGATCTCCAGTGACTATGACCCGCGTAGAAAAAGAAAAGAAATATTGCCTTCTCTCACCCTAGTTTTTTATAGGAGGAGGAAAGAACCACAAGACATGATCTATCTTCTAAAGTTTTATATTTTCATGTTGTATAGTGTGGCCACATGACTTTTTTAATACAATTTTTAACCATTTATATTAGGAAAAAATATACATACCATGGTGTCAAAAATAGGTAACAACAGAACTAATAACCGATTTGCACATTGTGAGATGTGAAATAGAAAGATAGAAACAACTCAAGAATTTGTGGGAAGAAAGACTCTCTTGAGAGGTGGAAATGGGGAGGTTGAAATTAAGTAACACTTTCTCTTTCTCCTACATTATGCACTATTTTTACAACTCAAGAAGTAGTCAAATTTACATATAAAAAATTGTTTATAAATTTTTCCAAATGCTCACATGACAAATGCAAGAGTATTAAATAAGAAAATGATATAGATAAGAAATAGATGGTTGTCAGTAATATGCAATGATACCACCAAACATTAATACCAATAAATAGAAAATCAAATTCAATAAAAGAATTTAAAACCTATCATTACATCACTAAATCACATTAGTAATTTCTTAAAAATCATAACACAATTTCCAAACATTTTTTTTCTCATATTACCACTCAAAACCTACACCTCCCTATCCATCTTAATCCATACTACTCCTCCATATCTCCACTTTTCATTTTAAATTCCCTAAAAATACCATTTACCAAGATACACTAAATCAAGATGGGTTGAAAATCTAAACCGAATCATGCCACCACTACCAAAACAACATCCCAATTAACTTAGGTCGTTACCATGCATATCTTAAATATGACTTGTTAGGTTGCCTTTGTTTACACTCCATGGTTGATCGACATGATGTGGTGGTCAACATCATGCACACTTAGCCACATGATGTGTAACATATCTTTTGTTGTTGTCCAGTTGAGACAATTCATTATCGCCTTCTTTTTCTAAAATTGACATCTTGAACACTGTAGGGCTGAGCTAGGACAAAGAGGCACTTGTTGTTAGATAGAGAGGGGCACCTGTTGCCCAAAATACAATAAAATGGCATGCGCTCATTAAGTCAATGTGGTTGTTGTAAAATACAATACTATTCTAATGCCTAAGACTTGTTATTTATTTCATTATTCTCCTAAGTAGTTTTCCATGGTATCCCCTTGCGTGAAGGTGCTTCCATTAATTTAGTTATTAATAAATATCATTTTCCAAAGTAGGATTCCCATGCACACAAGTGGGTGTCCCCTTTTTCGTAAGGACGCTTGGAGCACAAGTTGGATGAGTCAGTGAGCCTGTAATGAGTTTAATTTACTTTTTAATGCATTTTTCAATGTCACTTGAAGAAATAATTTAAATATTAATTTGAATAGGGGAAAGGCAACTTGATTTCAGTGGACCAATGGCAAAAAAAAAAATGAACCCAAATTCCAAACACATTATCCATTTTACTTACCATGACATAAAAACCCTAATGTCTTACCTAATATGATAGGTATATTTCGAGTAATATTACAAAATTAGTTTTAATTTTCACCATGGAAAACATTACACACATCACTATCATGATAAGCCAAACAAAACTTAGAAAGGTATTGCAGTGTATTTGTACCTAAGTAATGAATTGACATGTCTCATTTTTAAATCCACGTGGCAGTTATATTAGGAACATAATACGCTTCAAAATATTGAAATTTGAAAACCCTGTTGTCTATTCAACATTCAACAAACATGCCTTGTCCATGCACGTGTCATCATCCATAACTCATCCCTTGATTGAATTGGTCTAAGAAATCTAAAATATAAATTATTCTATATTTTTAATAACTATTTATTAAATCACTAAATATATATATATCATCTCGAAAGATTATATATATATATATATATATTTTCGAATATAATCATTTACTCTTCACCATTATCCTAGAATAAATATTCACATCACCCACTAGGCAAATGCCATATATTTTTGTTAATTGTGTTTTTATCCTAGAAATCTGGCCTATGTATCTTTCCAGGGTTGTTTTTATTATTAAGATATTGCCAAATTCAAAGAGATTTGATGCTAGAAAATAGAAAATGTACTAGTTTGAAAGCAATATAGTTAGCTATCAAATAAATTTATTAATTTTATGTCATAAAAATAATGAGGGATATAGCAGGGCATATGGAGGAGCGATGATAACGGATGGACTCAAGTGTTTTAGATTTAGGATTCACATATATGCTAGGGTGTTTTTGTTTTTTTAATCATGGGAATTGACAACCTATGCTCTTCCTTTGTTATTGATTTTTTTATAATGATAAGAAGAGATTTTGTAGAATCTTTTGAGTACATGATTTCAAGATAATGTGTGTTGTTAACAATAATATTGATAAATTAGTATTAATAATAATTTGAATAATTGTTGGGTAACTTTTGTCATTTCTATTATAGAATTTTAAATGGATTATAGTTGTTTCATGATTATACTTTACCTTATTTTAATCACACTTAAGAGAAGCTGTTTTCCACCTACTTGTGTGCAAGCTATTTGTTGGTCTCAGCATATTAATCTTAAGATTGGTTTAATAAGGTGGTCATATTGGCATTTGTAATTGGAGTGAATCTTGAACTTTTTGAGTAGTTTTCTTGTAAGGTCGGTACTGTATTTGATAAGTTGTTTTAATGATTTTTTATTTTTGTCGATTAATAAAAAAAAATATCCTAGTTGTTTGTTTGTTTGTTTTTGTTTTTGTTTTTGTTTTTGTTTTTTTTTTTTTTTGAGTAGTTATATTTGTTTTATAAATGTTATATTTATATTTATCCAAATATTAAAGTTATATATATATATATATATATATATATATATATATTATATATATATATATAATATAATTCAATGAAATATTAGTTATTTTATCTTAGTTAAGAGAATTCTTTCATTGCAATTATTAGTAAAATTATTTTTATTTTCCAAATTTGTTTTTGTTTTGTTGTTTTTTATTATTCAAGTAATTTATATTATAGATTCAAATTTAGAGGGGATTAAAAATATAATTTTATAGATTTTTTGTTTTCTTAATATAGTGAATTAGTAATACATTGAAATAATTTTTGTGAGTTTGAGATTAAATCTTCTCCCTGCCACTATAACATTAAGAGTATATTCAAAATTATGCAAGCGAGATATACTAATAACTTATGACTTAGTAAGAGTCGAAATGTCATTTCGGTGGGGAGCACCTACTCTTCATGTCCCTTGGAATTGAACCAATGAGTGGATGGGAGAATAAATTGTGCTATCAACCCCTCAAGCTACCAACCCGAGACTTATTCTAAAGGAGGACATAGGGGTAGGCTTTGAGACACTTATATGTGAATGAGTCACATTCCCAATAGTATGACTCCGTCAAATTTGATTTGTGCAACTGTGCAAAAACCAAGGTCTTAATAACTAGTACCTTGCAACCAAAATCCGAAAACCAGCCTACATCCATTTTAACTCTAGATCTATAAAGTGCCAAGAGGGATCAAATCTCTTAAGGTGCAAACTTCTTTTTTGAGTGTAAAAGTTGAGGAAATTTTTGCACCTCAAGAGATTTGATCCCACTTGACACTTGATAGATTTGAAGTTAAGATCTATATATATATATATTATATATATATATATATATATATATATATAATATATATATATATATATATATATACTATATAATATATATAATAATAGATTATATATAATTTCTTCTCAGCCCCACAGGTTAGTCTGCGTCGAGTTGGTCCAAAACTGTGCCTCGCCATCCGGAAGGTCACAGGGTCCAAAAGTTTCCACGCGCGAATGCCCTTGGGGTCAGGTCTTGTAGTAGGGGCCGAGGGGCGATTTAGCCTAGCTATCGCCCAGATTTTCCGTGGACATAGCGATCACACTGACCGAGGGTGCTCGTGAACCACATGTAATATATATATATATATATATATATATATATATATATATAATATAATATATATATATATATATATACATATTTCTTCTTGGCCCGAAGGCAAATTACAAAGGAGTCTATAGACTATATTACATAAGAATAACATTAGCAAAACCATGGATTGTCAAAATCTAGAGGCCAAAAACCACCAATAGTAAATTGACTATTTTTTTTCTTATTTTATTTTATTTGATCGAGTCAAAATGCTTACATAATAGGACATTACAACATCTCTTCCATACTGGCCTCTTGGTGTAATAAACTCTTGAATTGAAAAGAGATGTGACTAGTATCAACCCCACATTTTTTTAAGCTTAAAATTTGAACAAATTTGAATTGCCACCTAAAATGTTTTTTTTTTTAATTTTTTATTTTACATTCTTTCCCATGTATTTTAAATAAGCTTTTATTTTTTTGTAAGTTTTGGAAGGGGTGGGGGAGGTTTATTTTTTTTTTAGGGTGGTTATTTATTTGCTTTTCTATTTTGTTTTTGGAGTGAGGGAGCAAGAAGGTTTAAGGGGGAGGGGGTTAATGTCTTTTTTAGGTTGTTTATTTTTTTATTTTTTTTATTTTTTTAAGGGGTGGGGGAGAGGAGAGGAGAGGATTACATTCTTTTTAGAGTGCTCATTTATTTATTTTTCTATTTATTTTCAATTAAAACAAGGTAAAGGACTTTTTTTTTTTTTTAATTATTATTATTTAGACTGAAAATGTATGTTTGCATGTGGAGCACTTGTTTTATTTTGGTTTTTTCCAATTGTATTGTTATTTATTTTTCCATTTTTTGAGTTTTTTTTAGTTTCTTTTGTTTTTTTTATTATTATTTTGTTTGTAATTACATTGGGATTTTAGGTTATGATTTCAAAATCGTTCCAACTTTAAGTTAAAAGAAGAAATTGGTTGATATTGATACCACTTTTTTTTTATTCAAGGGTTGATTTTAAGATTTTAATTCTAACCCCTCCTAAAAAGGTTGTTGCTTTTTGTGCTACTTTTTGATTTGGGGATTGGTTCTAATGTTTTCATTGGGAACATTTAAGGTCACTGTTTCAAATGTGGTAATTTTAACCCTATAAAAAAAGGGGGTTGCTTGTGGCACCACTTTTCTAAATAGAGGCAATTTTTTGTTTGTTTGTTAGTTTATGTGAGTCCTGAGATGATTGGCACACCTAACTTATGGCTTGAGTAGCCGTGACCCAGGGGAATCTAAGCCGTCAAAATCACACAAAGATCACACCTAGCTTGGCCCACACCAACCCTTAGCATGGTTGGAGTTTTGTCCATATAGTTTCCAACTGGTAACCTTTACACCACAAAGTTCCTTAATAGAAAACCCTGTCACCGTTTGCTTTAGCCCCGTGGGCTTAAATAGAGGTAAAATTAGTAACTAAATGGAATCCCTAAAAAAATGAGATCTCAATATGGTTCTCATCAAGTCAGTAACTATGTTGAAATAGTGGGATCGCATGCTTTGCTCTCGCCTGCTAGGTCAAGTTGTTACTGATCTCGCCTTGGCCTTCGGTCTTCAGTAATGGCCCCTTTGGACGCTTTGCCAGAGGCGACTGCTGCCCAACAAGCTTTTTCTGCACTGGTTAAATCCTTACCCCCTCAGCGCCCTTGCCCAACAATCTCTAAGTTTGTAAAAAAGCTAGATGTTTTGCAAGAGGTCAACCTTCCTCCAGCACTTCCTCACATGGTTGCTCTTTCATTAGCAGAACAAGGTCTCATCGAACAATTCACTGGCCTCTGGCCATCTCCAAAGACGGTGCAAAGATGGGTCGAACATAACTGGTCTGATAAAATACAAGGCAAAATCTCCATCCGCTTCTGCGGGAAAGGGTATTTCACCTTCCATTTTGAATCAAGAGAAGACAAGGATCTAATCTTCAGAAACAGACCATATTTCATGGATTCCAGAGGATTATACCTCAACAAATGGACTCCGGATTTCGACCCCAAAATGGATGTCCCTAGCGCAGTTCCGGTTTGGGTTCGGCTCCCTCACCTTCCCCTCCATTGTTGGGGAGACAGATCGGTTTGAGCCATCGGGAACGATGTTGGAAGATTCATTGACCATAGTGAGCCAAAAGATAATATGCAAGCATGTACTTGCATATGTGTAGAAGTTGATCTAGGCAAAGGCATTCCTAAGGCCATCAAACTCAAAGTGGACGACTGGATGCACATCCAACAATTGGACTATGAGTAGATCCCGTTTAAATGTAAGGTATGTCACGAATATGGCCATTTTGCCAATTGCTATTCTAAACTAGTTGATGTAGAGAATGTTTCAAAAGATGAGCAATGGGAAACGATCAAGAAAAAGAAGACTGCCCCCATCTCCAAGGCAAACCCCGAAGCTGCCCCTACCAAACCTAATACATCCATCCCCTCTACCTCATCCTTCTCTAACTCCTCCTTCCCCTCTCTAGCCCATCCTCTCCCTCCCCCTTCTGCATCCAATCCTTTTTATGTCATTTCCCCCCCTGAAGACAACCCCCTCCCTTGCCCCAAGCCGTTGCCATTGAGCCCACCCCCCCTCTGCTTATCTCCTCCTCCCTCTCCCTCGATCCTCCCTCTTCTAGACTTACCAGGAGTTCTTCGAAAGAGCACAGAGTTATGGACGCACAAAAAAAAACAAGGGCCAGGAAGGAAGTCTGCCAAGCAGTAGAGAGATGAAAATGCTCAAAAGGATATTGCCATGGGTACTCAAAACCCCATAGAAACCTACATTTTGGAGCAAAATGATAAAGAAACAGTTTACAAGGAGCAAGGAGGGCGAGCAACTCTCCGTACTCCTCACACTCAATGATGAAAGTTCTATCCTGGAATAGCAGGGGACTAGGGCACCCCTCCAAAATAGTTGCCTTAAAAGATCTTATAAATCATGAGAAACCAGGAATTCTATTGTTACAAGAAACAAAACAAGGACAACAAGAAATGAAAGGAATCATTGGTCAACAAAAGCAATATAATGGAAACATTAGTGAATCAAGGGGTGTCTTCGGGGCAATTGCAACCCTCTGGAACCACAACATTTGGAATCGCATAACAGATACAATCAACCAACACTGGATAAAAACCATTCTAGAGAATATAACATATAACCAAGGATAGTCATTTATAACATCTATGCTCCAAACCATTACAGAGACAAAGAGCAGTGTTGGGCTGCCCTCAAATCAAACATAGACGAAGAAGGAAGCAACAATATTATTCTCGGGGGAGACCTCAATCTCATACTCCATTCCAATGAGAAAAGAGGAGGCTGCTTCTTTCCTGACCCTTACAAAACGCAGTTGGAGACCATCATGCAGGATCATGATCTTGTTGATGTTGTTCCAAAAAATTGTAGGTTCATGTAGAGCAATCGCAGGTTGGGCAAAGGCAATATCATGGAAAGGCTTGACAGAATTATGGCGAATGTCATGCTCCTCTCTTCCTACTCCACTGCTTATGCCACCATCCTACCTATCTCTGCTTTTGACCATTACCCCACAACTCTAGTTCTCGAAGCCCACTACCCCTTAGGGCCCATTCCCTTTAAATACAACCCTCTATGGAACAACATTCCCGCTGTCAAAGAGATCATCCAAAGCACTTGGTGTCAACACATAGAAGGATCGCCAGGATACATATGGGAAAACAAGTTAAAAAGGACCAGATGCGCCTTAAAGGAACAGGCAAAAAACTGCTACACGGAACCTGTGAAGGACAAAAAAGAGATAAAAAACAAATTGGAAAAAATTCACAGCATAACAGAGGAACGAGGACTCTCCTAGGAATATAAAGACCTTGAAAGTGATCTCTACTTCCAGCTATATCGCCCCAATAGAGAGGAGGAGAAAAAATGGAGAATAAAATCTAGACAACTATGATTGCAAGGAGGAGACAAAAACTCTGCTTTCTTTCATAAGCAGGCTATAGTCAGGAAAATTAGGAACAATGTTACATCTATCATAGATGTAGAAGGCAAATCTTCAAACCACTCAAGGTGCTATTAGAAAGGCAGCCTTATATCATTACAATGCTCTTTTAACAGAAACGAAAGAGGAGGAAGATTACTCAAATCTGCTGCAACACCTCCCCACTGAGATTAGCAAGGAAAAAATGATAACTTGATCACGAAGATCGAAGAAGAAGAAATAAGAAGAGCTATTTAGACACTCCAACCAGACAAAGCTCCTGGCCCAGATGGTTTCCCCATCTGCTTCTACCGAGCTTATTGGGGAATAATCATAAAATATCTTGTCAAAATGATAAAATGGACTCAGCGCATGGGTAAAATTGGAGGTTTCACCAATGCCACCCATCTTGCCCTCCTTCCCAAAGAGAACTGGCCTTCTTCTTTTTCTCGATTTTGACCCATTTCTCTTTACAATTCATCTTACAAAATCCTAACCAAAATCCTTGCTTCTCGCCTCAAGCCTCTCCTCCCCTCACTTATCTCTAAAAACCAAGGAGGATTCTTGGCCAATAGGCAAATTTCCAATTCAATCCTCCTTGTCCAAGAAGCTATACATTCCAGCCAATCTAGAAAGGAAAAAAGTTTCATTCTAAAATTGGACCTAGCCAATGCCTTCAACAGAGTAAGGTACTCATTCCTCGTTATTGTTCTAAAGAAAATGGGGTTTGTTGCGCCTTTCCTTGATCTCATCAAAGCATGCATTTCAGGTCCTTGGATCTCACCTCTTGTTAATGGCAGACCAGGGTCATCTTTCCAATCCTCTAGAGGGCTAAGACAAGACTGCCCCCTTTCCCCTTACCTGTTCATCTTGATGGCTGAGTCCTTCAGTAAAGCATTGGACCACAATTGGCGTGTCAGACTTATCACAGGTATTAAATTCGGGAATGGAGTAAAAAACATAAACCACTCTCAATTTGTTGATGATACTTTGTTAATAGGAGGAGCCTCCAATATAATAGCCTATCGTTTCAAAGCCCTCTTAGACAAATACACGAGCTACTCAGGAGGTATGGTCAATCAACTCAAAAGTTGCATCTATGGTTGGAACACTACAGCTCAAGTCATCCATAACATTGCCAGCACTTTTGGGGTCCCTTGCAAATTAGACTGGGAGCACTTCACTTATATGGGCATGCCAATGAGTGTTGGTCTTCTGAAAGCTGAAGTTTGGGATACTATCATAGATAAAATGAAAAGGAAAGTGCAGCAATGGGGTTCCACTTGGCTCAATCCAGCAGGCCACCTAGTTCTCCTGAAAACAGGTCTTTCTTCTTACCCTTATACCAATTCACACTTCTGCAAGCCCCTGCCATTTTTCATCACAAAATGGAAATCATCATCCACCATTTCCTTTGGCAAGGGGGGAAAAATGAAAAAAAGAAGTTCAATATTGTAAGTTGGAAGTAGATCATTCAAACCCAAGATCGTGGAGGCTTAGGAATTAGATCTCCCAAGATCCTAAATCTGGCTTTTGGTGGCAAGATCGTTTGGAGATTCATTTGCGGCCATTCTGCTTGGTGGAAAAGTGCGTTGGAGGCCAAATATCTAAACTTTTCAAGACAACACCTCTTGGATTACGATATCCCTAACAGAGTATGCTCTAAAATCTGGAGATTGTGCAAGAAAGCAATCTCCTTCCTTGCCCAAAACATTTCTAAAGTTCCCAAGGGCGGCATCAACATCAAAATCAGAGTAGATAGAATAATGGGATAGCAGCCTATCAGCAACCAACCTAGAACTGATCAAATTCTCTCCTTCTTTGACAACATAGGGCTTCATTACTTAGATCAGATTTCTCAATGGGATACCCAATCTCAAATTTGGATGGAATGGACCTTCCCAGCCATACCCATAGACCTCAAAGCGAGTTTTGCTAATTTCCAAGCTCACCTTCATAACATAGATCCTATTAAAAAAAATGGTATCGATGGCTTTCGTTGGGATCCTTCAAGCTCCAATTACACAATACAAACTTCCCATCAGTATATTTGTAGCAGTGAACACCCCATGCCCATTTGGACGCATTAGAAAATCGTCTGGAAGTCAAAGGCCATCCCAAAAATTAAATTCTTCATTTGGGCTCTCCTGAAAGGGAAAATTCTCACTTCTGACAACTTGCAAAAGCGAGGCATTATTGGTCCTTCCCGATGCCCAAATTGCCAAGCTGCTGAAGAAACCATCCAACAACTCTTCATTGCCTGCCCCTTTGCCACCACCTGTTGGAGAGAAATCTCCTTCAACGCCCATCTCCCTTGGAACCTCCATAACTCTATTGGAGAAGTTTTGCACCTCTGGAAGAAGAACTATTCGTGGCAATAAAAGAAGAACAATATCACCAAAAGGGTTTGGGATGCTCTTCCCTATTCTCTTCTGTGGAACATATGGTTGGTAAGAAACTGCATGGTCTTCAAAGACAAAGAAACCATCACAAGGAAATTATGTAACAAGGCAAGGAGTCTTACTTTAGAAACCATCTCAGTCAAAAGTCAAAAGAAAATTGACATCGCTGACCTCTGTGTTGAAGAAAGGAATTTCATAGGCTATTTGTTGGACAAAAGTAACAACAGTCAAATTGGGAGTAACATCAACAACCAGCTTAAAAATTCTAATCACAGTTGGAAAGTAAGATTGAAATATGAGGAGTTCTCAATTTGGCTCAGAAACAACAATACCTACTATCTCTTCTTCGATGGTGCTTCCAAATCTAACCCTGGAACAGCAGGGGCTGGTGGAATCATCTACAATGCTAGCTGAGATATCAAAATGACTTATGAATGGGGATTAGGCCCCCTCTCCAATAATAGGGCTGAAGCTCTAGCTCTATATCAAGGGCTCGTCCAGCTTCAAAAACTTGGCATAAACATTGCAATGATCCTTGGCGACTCGGCTGCCATCATTAGTCTAATGGTTCACAATTGAAATGCCTCCAATGTGCTATTGCAACAAACTATCAACCGGTGTCAAGCTCTCGCACAACAAATGACAGACCTCCGCTTCTTCCATGTTCTTCGAACTTTCAACAAGGAGGCAGACACTTATGCCAATAGAGAGTGTAACAGATCCATAGGCAATCTCCTATGCAACTCAATCGAATCCCAATAATATCTACCATGATGAGAAACATATCAATGCTCATAACGGCCCGCAGCAAATCAATTGACACTGACACTCGCAGCGTCCTCAAGAAGATTCAGGTCCTAGTTACTGCTAAAATCCACCTTGATATTCGATAGCATTTTGTTTTCTTCACCAAATCTCTGGAATCGATCTACCCAACTCCTTTGTGTCCCATCGCCCGTGCTGCTCTACCCTGCCCTTTCCTCCCCCGTGATCCTTCTAGTATTTTTCCCATGATCTCTACCCCATTCTCCCTTAACCCCTCGTTAGACCCCTTGTCAGAACTCACCTTCTTATCCGCTCTCTTCTTCTCTCATTTTCGCATCTCCTCTTCTCCTGGGCCGCATTCGTCCCTTCTGTCGTTTGCTCTCAATAGTTCCTCTACTCTAAGCCATCGCTCCCCTTCTCTCTTCACTATCACTCCTCCTCCAAGCTCCCTCTTCCCAGGCTCGTTGGTTCAACAATATCGCAACGCTCTAATCTTTCAGAGCACTGAGAACACAGTTTGACCTCCCACAATGGCGAGAAGTGAAGACTGCCTCCACTACGCTGATCTGCAAGCAGAATTGGAACAAATCCATGCTCATCAGAAGATTTTGGATTCCAAAATTGACACCCATACCCAGATCACTAGCGAGAAGCATGAGGCTGACCTCAATCTTTTTCTCCACAGAGTTTCTTCACTTCAGGAGCAATTTAATGATCTATCCAATAGATGCATCCATGCCCAAGAGTCCATCAACATTCTGAAGTTCATGATGGAAAAAATAAACTCTCCCAACACCAGCCCTTCAAGGCTAAGGAACGCAGAAGTTGACAGCAAGCCCGAAGACTCTACAGCCCACCAGATCAGTCATATAAACATAGAATAAGCATGCTTTGCAAATTCTATTTCTTGTTATTCCAGTTCATTAGAATCTATACTTGTTCAACGTTTCCAAAAGTCAAGAATGACAAGAGCAAAGAGGAAATTTATCTTCCCTGTAGTATTTCCTTGCATTGCTTCCCAGGCATAATGCCTTGTAATATAGAAGCCCAGCCTCCTCAACCTTTTTTTGGAATATAAACAACAACCGATTATGTACAAAAAAAACTATGTTGAAATAGTGAAGATTATAGAGTGTTTTAAGGCTTAGAAAATGTTGTAAAGGTAGTCCAATGTATATTGTGATTTCAACTTTGAAATAACTAATATAGATTATTTTTCATGGAAAAGATATAGATAACTACAAATGTAGAGACTTCTTCTCTACCTCTCTTAGCTCAATTAGTTGCCTTTATCATTTCCATGGCACAAGAGACTTGTGTTCTATTGTTAGCCTTCCACTCAGACTCAAATTCATCTTGTTTGCAACTTCATTTTATGGTGAAATTCACCGCTATACCATGAACCTTTGTTAGCTCCCTCTCATTGTGTAGGAGATCAATTTGAACATCCATTAATAACACAATACAACCATGATTTTTGCAATGACAATGACACATCAAACTAGTGAATTGAGATTAGATTCTACTATAGACCACAAGAGAGCCCACGAAAAGCCAACTTGAATTGCCTTATCGACATAGAAGCAACTTCTTGAGGAGCGTGCTAACATGAGAAGGAGAAAAGTACTCATGTTGAACTCCCACAATACAAAATAGGGCATCCTTAATAACACACATCCATGCAACCTTCAAGACTTACAACCCTTATTCTGCATGTAGTCAAGATGATATAGAGGTGTGGCACAAACTAGAACTTTAACTCCCACATTCTCTAATCTAGGTCATCAACACAATTGTAGCATGAATGTCTCTTCATCATAAATGAAAAAGAATTTTGGGAGGTGAGTAAGGAATGACATGCCCCCATTACATACACACATTTTCACCTAATTTCATGCCTTGGTTGGCTATTATATAGACAGTTCAATTTTGCTTCCATAACATTTGAAAAAAAAAAGATTTACGTGAAAATGTGACTTAGATATGATATCCTAGGAGTAATATTTATGAGTTTGGTGTTGTTAAGAAGACAATATTTCACTAAAATCACAAAATCACCCACATTTATGCTCTCAACAATTCCTTTTTTCTTGTTAAAAAAAAAAATCTTTAATAAACCGCTTATAATTATAATTTATATTTTGTTAATATCCACCCTGTAAATCAAATTCTCATTCCATTTATTCTTCAAAATTAGAAATAACCTCACACTAGCTACCTTTAACACCTAATATTCTCACCCTTACTTAACTTTCTAACTTGCACTTTTATTTCTGCTAATCAAATGATGTTAATATGTTCATCAAAATTTGTATATAAAAGCATAGAAAATTTGTATATAAAAGCATACTCAACTATAGTGGGAAGTTTTAGTTGGTGATACTATAGTTTCAAATTGAAGCTGGACTTTCCTAAAGATTCTATCGTTGTTTTTTTTTTTTTTTTTTTTTTTTTTTTTTTAAATAAAACACAAAACTATTCTATGTCATATCAATTCAATCTTCCTTATACCTACTTCCAAACTAATATATGTTTCATACCACTAAAGGCTATTTCAAGCTGACATAACAACCATTACTATTGGAAAACACAAAAAAATATGATAAAGAGTTGGATTCAATTTAGTAGCAATAGATTTGTTAAATTTTTTTTATTTAATTATGTCTAAGTGAATTTGATTCTATGTCATATCAATTCAATCTTCCTTATACCTACTTCCAAACTAATATATGTTTCATACCACTAAAGGCTATTTCAAGCTGACATAACAACCATTACTATTGGAAAACACAAAAAAATATGATAAAGAGTTAGATTCAATTTAGTAGCAATAGATTTGTTAAAAGTTTTTTATTTAATTATGTCTAAGTGAATTTGGAATTTTAGATGAATTTAAATATTTCTTTAAAGTCTACATGGTAAAGGTTAGTTTTTTAAAGTTTAAAGAGATATGATGATATCATATCTTAAAACATTTTTTATTGAATATTATTATTATTTATATAAACAATTATAAAATAAAATAAAATTATATTTTAATTTTTTATTATTAATATTTTTAATAATAAGGTTGGAATTTTAAACCTACAATATTAAATTTCCTTGAACATCGATAACCTAAAACATAAATATAAAATCTATGGAATCATTTTTTTTATTCATAGAATTTTATCAAATTGAAATAAATCATAGGATAATATTAAATATTTCATTTAATCAACTAAAACTATCTAAATTTAGGCCACATTTACCAATAAATCTATCTAAATTTAGACCTTTTACCTTTAAATTATTTTATTGAAAGGTCAACTGAGCAATTTGCTCTCTCCCATCAAAGGCATTTGTTAGGATTAAAAAATACATTCAAGTAAATAATAAATTATTTAACTGGAAGGCCAAGCGAACAATTTACTTTTACATCATGCAATTGAGTTAATTTTTTTGGTATTATAATAACTATATTAAAAATATAATACCTACCTTATATATTATGTTATATACTGTACGTGATTTTGGTTTTAGAAAGGTACATGGTTTTGGATTTTAGGTGGGGGTGAAGATTTAGTTTTACTTTTGAAATAAATAATTAGTACGGCAACTTGGCGCACTTATAAAGTTTGTTAATTTTTAAAGGGTAAAAAGTCTTCAAACTAAGTCCAATGAAGATGGTGCGGGGACATATCTATTTCCCACTTCATTTGTTATTCTAGTCATCTTAAAAAATAATGAGTCTACCTAGTGTTTGATGCAATTATCTTCATCTTAGATCAGATATGAAACTTGCTTTTATTATTACCATCTTCATTGAATATTGATAGAGAACAAATAAATATATATTTTTATGGATGCAAAACTATAATATATTCAAGAATTTTAAGACAAGGTTGTTTCTAAATTTCTACCTCATTTATTTTATTAGATTTTCAGGACACACTGTATAATTTATGTTAGATTTTCGGGATATATTGTATAGTTTATGTTTTTCTCTCTAAATGAGTGCTGGATATTTATATTTTTTATTCATTTAGGAAGAGTGGCCAATATTTATGTTTGTTTGTTTTTTTAAGATTGAATTTTATATTACTTATGGATTTTAAGCGAATAAGTTTGGTGTCTAAAATATTTTGTCTTCAATATTTATTGGTTAATATTAGGAAATGCAGAGTATTAACAAAATTACTTTGTAACAGTAACGATTCAATATCATAAGCAAACTACTAAAAATTAAAGAGAAACCACATAACAACATATTCGGGAGTTTGAAGATGTCAAAAGAGAAGGGTCCCTTGCACTTGTTCCATTTGTTGTAGAGGGCTTGGACTCACATTGAAGATGACTCTCCAAGTGAGCCAAGCGGGCATCCAATCTCTCCAGGAAATACTGTTGGTGGTACTTCACCCTTCAGATCTCATTTAGAAAGGAAATGATTTCATTCTTATCTTCATGTTTTCCCTCTAGAACTCGTCCTAACAAGGTCTTGAGTTGCCAATACAAAATGATGGAGTGCATGTATTGGTTCCTTTTTCAAATTTTTCGGGCTAGATTTATCAATTGTAGAAAGGATAGTTGTTAGATTGATGAGCTGAAATTCCTTTGAATTGTTGTGCCAAATTTATCATATTTTTAGGGACTAAAACTGTGGATCAAATAGGGTCAAGATTTAATTGTTTGCTAGAGGCAAATAAGGCTAAATCTCCATCGAGTTTCTAAGGCCAAACTACAACCTCACTTAGGGTTTCTTACCAGAGCCAAGACCACCTTTGTAGAAGCCGTATTTTTTCTTGAATAATGAGGGCTAATATCATGGAAGATGAAGACATCATTTGTTGTTTGTATTGGGGTCTATTTCTACAACTCATGAGCCCGAATTCATGGGTTTCACCTAGGGTGAAATTTAGGGACGAATTTCATTGAAATTATTGTGTTGATTTCTACAGCTCATGAGGTTGAATGCGTGGGTTTTATGTTAGGTCCCTATACTACTAGTGTAACCTCTTATTGTTATTAGTGCATCCCACTTATTATCTTGTTGTGCCCATGTAGTCCCCATATTATTATTATTGTGCCCATATAATCCCACTATTGTTATTATTGTGCCCTTACATTATTATTGTTGTGTCGGCTCTGATTATATTATGACCACTTAGACTCCTATATATAGAAAGGAGGTCTTGTCATTTGTATCATCCAAGAATTTTTCATTTGTGTGGTGTAAACAAGGTTTCCTCCTTGAAGAGGCTGAATTCTAATGCGTTGATCTTTCTTTTCTATCTTTTGTGAGCTGGTTTCATAACATTTGGTATCAGAGCTTTGGATTCTAGGGTTTCGCTGCTCCAAACAGGTCATCGTGGAATTTTTTCTATAATTTTTTCTCTATGAAGTTTCAAAAGATAAAACAAAAACCCATTTGAGCCAAAATCGTTCCACACCTTGAGTCAAAATTTCAGAGCTTCTCTCTCTATATTTTCAGAGATATGATCTGAGGAAGTTGTGGTTTTGGAAAACTTCAGAATTCCATCTCAAACAGGTCATTGTGGAATTTTCGCTATAATTGTTTTTCTGCAATGGTTCAGATTCTGAAATTAAAGCCCATTTGAGCCGAAATTTTGGTGAAGCTCGGATCTTGTTTCACTATATTTTCGGAGATACAGTCCAAGACATTTAGGGCTTCTGCAGGCTCTTGAATTACATCCTAAACAGGCGACCTTGGGAACATCATCATAACTTTCTCTCTAAGCATCAGATTGAAATTTCGTAAGAAGTTGCAGAAAGAGGATGAACTGTAGTTTTTTGTATATCAGTTTTAGGTCCTAAGGTTGCAACAGTGGCACGTGGCACTTCGTACAATTGCATTCTACTGAACCATTCTATAAGCAAGACATTGTGGGAGACTTGACATAACTATTCCTTGCAGAATCCAATCTTGATCAAACTTGCAGGGTTAGAAAGAGCACTCATACGGCTATTGCAAGACGCAATCCTAGAACTTGGAGATCTGAAATTACAGAGTTACAGTCGTTTCAAGATTGAGCTCCTAAAATCAAGAAAAAGCAATATGAGGAAGTTTGATGGCAAGGATCCGGTAAATTGGATACTACAAATGGAGCAATATTTTGATCTACATGAGGTGCAATTGTTACAAAAGGTACGTATTGCATCTTCATCTTTAGAACCAAATCAATTTTTATGGTATAAAGGGCTTTGTTCTTGTAAACCACTTGTTACGTGGTCAATTTTCATGGAGGAAATGATAGCACATTATGAGGATACAAAGAGCAACACCTTCTTTAGCCAATTGTTAAATCTCAAACAAAAGTGTCCAATGGAAGAGCACATTGAAGACTTTCAAAAATTGAATATAAGGGAAAATGATATTCTGGAGAAGCAGAGGATTAATGTTTCCATAGGGACTTTAAAGGATAACATTCAACATGAGGTTCATCTTTGAGAACCTAATTCATTGGAGAAGGCATTCAGGTTGGCAAGAAAAGTGGAAAGAAAAATTATGGAAACAAGGAAGTCTACCCCTCACAACTATAAAGATGGAAGTGTTGTTTCTCCTAGCCTTCCACAACCTACAAGGTTGACACCACAACAATTGGAATAAAAAAGAGAAAAAGGGCTTTGTTACAATTGTGATAACAAATACATTAAAGGTTATAAGTGTGCTGAGAAGAAATTATTTTACATAGATTGTGAAGAGGAGGAAGAAAAGGATCAAGAAACATCAAAAGAAAAGGATATACATCAGGAACCAACCCTAGATAAAGAAGAAATGAATCCAACCAAATCTTGTAAAGCATTGGAAAGAATTACAACTCCTCAAATTCTCAAGGTAGAAGGACATATCAAGAAGAAAAAGTTTCAAGAAGTGAAAGATCACATCGAGAAAGAAGAAATGAATCCAACCATATCTTGCAATGCATGGGCTGAAATTACCATTCCTCAAACTATCAAGATAGAAGGACATATCAAGAAGAAAAAGGTAATAGTGTTGATTGATTTGGGCAGTACCATAAATTTATTCATGTTAAGATAGCCAAGGAATTGAATTGCTTCCTATATCCAGCACCAGAGTGTCAAGTGATGGTTGCAAGTGGAGGAACCATAAATTGCTCTGGAAAGTTCCATAATATCAAGTTATCCATGGGAGAATATGTATTGATAGCCCAGTGCTTTCCATTCCAATGCATGGTGCTGTTGTTGTACTAGGTGCCCAATGGCTGCAATCCTTGGGTACAATAGCTTTTAATTTTCAAGAACTTCTCATGAAATTTTCTTCAGAAGGAAAGGAAGTTGAATTAAGCGGTATCACATGGAAACCAGGAAAGATAATTAGCTCTAACGGACTGAAAAAGCTTCTAAAGAAAGAAAAACGAGGTGTAATTTCACAATTATGTTCCTCCAAACATCAGACCTTACAGATATCCTTATGCCCAAAAGAGTGAAATTGAACGTATGGTTGCAGAAATGCTAGAGGCTGGTATAATTCAACCTAGTCAAAGTTCTTTCTCTGCTCCAGTAGTATTGATGCACAAGAAGGATTGGTCATGGTGCATGTGTCCACATTATAAAGTGCTCAACAAACTCACTATTGAAGATAAATTTCCCATTCATGTCATTGATGAAGTATTGGATGAATTCCATGGATTAATTTTCTTCACCAAGTTGGATCTTCCTTCAGGATATCATCAAATAAGAATGAAGACTGAAGACATTATTGAAGAAAGATGCATTTTCATGGACTCTAGAATCAACGAAGGTCTTTGAAAATATTAAAGAGGTAATGTGCCAAGCACTGGTCTTAGCTATGCCAAACTTCACAAAAACCTTTATTGTGGAATATGAGGCATCAAGAAATGGAATTGGTGATGTTTTAACGCAAGAAGAAAGACCCATTGCTTTCGAAAGTCGTCCAATCAAAGGAAAGTATTTACACAAAGCTATTTATGAGAAGGAAATGTTGGCAAGACTACATGCACTTAGGAAATGGCGACCTTACATAATGAGAAGATCCCAGTTCAAACAATATTGCTAGAACTTGATGAGGAAGGAAAAATCATATTGGAACTTGGAGCAGTCACAGAAACAAGAACCCCACAGCTACGAAATCGATTAATTTCAGAGTATCTCATCAAGTGGAAGAACTTACCCGCTGAAGATTCCACATGGGAGGATAAAATATTTATATAGAAGCATCCATAACTACTTAAGCGTTGAGGACAACAATTTTTAAAGGAGAGGGGCATGTTAGGTCCCTATACTACTAGCGTAACCTCTTATTGTTATTAGTGCATCCCACTTATTATATTGTTGTGCCCATGTAGTCGCCATATTGTTATTATTGTGCTCCATAGAAGCCACCTATTGTTATCATTGTGCCCTTACATTATTATTTTTTTTTCCCATTAGGAAAAAGTCGTAATTTCTATTAATAAGGGAGAAATTACATTTTGCAGATGCATGTTGCATATCCATATGTGGCCTTGGCCTGTCAAAAGTTGTTCAAAATTGAACCTGTGAGTTCTAGATCTCCACGCAGGGAGTCACTATATATATACAGAGTATTATAAACAAAAATATATACTTCACGCAGGGAGCGCTGTAGTGATAATGATAAAACAATAGTATAATTTAACCATATAACAAAAAGATGTCCAAAATTATATCAAAAGTTATGAATGGGTTGGTGGCCCATTCATGTGCTGATCTATATAGGGCCTATGATAGTATTGATGGATGGTTCCATCGATCTGTTCCTGTATCTGCCAATGCTCTAGATTGTTGTTCGCTGCTTCTTTGGATAGTTTGTCCGCTTCTTCGTTCTGCTCCCTGTATATGTGACGACAGTCAAAAGAATCAAAAGATGTGATCAGTCTTTTGGCTTCGTCAAGGATGTTTCTCAGAGAAAATGTATTGCAATGTGCTGTAGAATTTATCCAATTGCAAACAAGCTGTGAATCGCCAAATAATTGAAGGTGTCTGCAGTGTTTTTGTAATGCAAAATATATAATGTGCTTGGCTGTGCTGAGTTCTGAGAAATTGTTAGTGCTTAGGTGGTATTTGATTTATATCCTGAAGCAATGGTTTTCGTTCAGGTGAAGTATAACTCCCCCGCCGCAACCATTTTCCTGGGCAGAGCCATCGAAGAAAGCCCAAGGCTTTGTCCGATCGATGATAGGGGGAGTGATAATGTGAGCAGGTCTGCGGTTCTCAATCGATGGCAGTAAGTTGTAATCAGCTATGGTATGGCTCAGTATGATTGGCCAGTTAGGAGGGCGGTTCTCGAATATGATGTGGTTGCGAGCGATCCATATAGCCTAGCAGACTAGGAGAGGAAGATTTGTGAGCTTGTTGTTGTGGTCCCTCGTCCAGGAGTGCCAGGATTCCTTGCAGGTTGTACCCATCCAATCCTTATGATCAGGTATATGAGCGGTTATGTTGCGCCAGAACGTTTGAGTGGCCGTGCATCGGATGAAGAGGTGGTCGGTGCTTTCTTCTTCGCAACAACATAGATGGCATCTAAAGGGGCCGTGGAATGATCTTTTCAGGAGGTTTGTACCCGTGGGTATTTTCTTATGAATAATATTCCACATAAGTAATCGGCATCGTGGCGCCGCTTGTAGCTTCCATATCAGGTTCTCACAAGGGTGATATTCCGGGGGTTTGAACGGTTCCATAAGCTTCAGGTATCCTTCTTTAGGCGTGTAGTTACCGTGTTTAGCTATGGCCCAGATGAGATCATCGGGTCCATCCGTTAGTCTGATATTAGCTTGGGTGAGTGCCTCTGCGAATTTGGTCCATTCATGTTGCCATTGTAATGGAATTCCCAGGGCCTCTGGAGTCTGCCAGGCTTGATATAAGAAACCAGTGTTTTTATTGTCGCCGATTTGATTTATGTGGGTGATCCCTCTATCATGGAGGTGACTGATAAGGTCATTGGATAGTCTGTGATGGTTGCCGCATCCGACCCAGGGGTCCAACCCAATTCTCACGTTCTGTCCACTCTTAATAAGCCAAGTGATACCATCCCTGATAAGTGGCAGGGAGAGTAAAACGGCTTTCCATATGTTGGAAGTGTTGGGGCCCGGATGGTGGTTTTGTCGAAACCAGTCCATGAGATGAAGGGGGCTGATGTATTTGGCCAGTGCGACCCGAGACCAGAGGCTGTCAGATGTGAGAAGTAGCCAACCCAATTTTGCAGCAAGGGCTTTTGCGAATAATCTAAGGCGTTTTATTCCCCATCCACCCCATCGCTTGGGTCTGGCTATGGTATCCCATTTCACCCATGCAAAAATACGCCCAGGTTGCTTCCCATTCCATAAGAATCTGGTGCAGATACTCTAAAGCCTGTTAAGTATACCACGGGGGATCCATGCCAGTGTCATCCAGTAGACTGGCGTAGCTTCAATGATCGCTTTGATGAGAATGAGGCGTCTGGCTCTAGACAGGTATTTGTGATACCAGATATGAAGTCTCTTTTCCACTTTTGCAAGCAGCCAGGTCCAATCAACAATCTTGTATTTGAGGGGTTTAAGTCTATATCCCAAGTATTTGATACCCTCGGCTAGCCTGGCAGTGGCAAATGGAAATCGCTGTGTAGCAAATGTAACTTCATGTCGGGTGCATCCTTCAACTGTTAAGGTGGATTTGCTATCATTGATCAACATACTCGAAGCTGTCTGAAATAGCAGGATTATGTTATGTAATGTAGTGGTGTCCCGCAGACCTCCATTGAGGAATATGAGTATGTCGTCCACAAATAGAAGGTGAGTGAGGTGGAAGTCATTGGCTATGCAAATACGCGAGAGCTGTAGATTGTCTTTGGCAGATATGATCAGTCAACTCAGGCCTTCCATAATCAGGAGAAAAAGCAGAGGGGAGAGTGGGTAGCCCTGTCTGAGGCCCCTTTCCGAAGTAAAGAAGGGAGTGGCTTCTCCATTGAGCAGCACACTGTAGGCGACATCCGTGATGCAGCTCATGATCCATTTAATGTAGGGGAAAGGAAATCCCAGGTGAGTGAGGAGTAATCTGATATATAGCTAGTTTACTCTGTCAAAGGCCTTAGAAAGGTCAACCTTGAGGATAAGTCCTTTGAGTTTTTTATTATGGAGGGAGTGGAGGAGTTCTTGGGCAGTGGCGATAGCTTCATGAATCTGCCTGTGATCGAGGAAGGCAAATTGCTTGGATGAGATGTGACGGGATAGAATAGGCTTCAGTCGGTTGGCGATGATTTTTGCAATGATTTTATATAGACAGTTGCAAAGTGATATGGGGCAGAAGTCATTGAAGGACGCCGACAGATCTGATTTGGGGATGAGGGCGATGAAGGTGGATTTGATGGCTGAGGAGATCCGGCCCGATAGCCTGCTGAGATCAATGACTTTTAAGAGGTCATTGGCTAGCAGGTCGAAGAAAGCAATGTAGAATTTTATGGTCCAGCCGTCGGGGCTAGGGCTTTTATCCTTTTTGAACCATTTGATGGTTGCTTCAAGCTCGGCCAATGTCACCTCCTTAGCGAGATCATCCTGTTCCTCTGGATCAACAAATCTGGGAAATTTCTCAGCCACTCTCATGATCTCTAGTATGTTGGCCTCCTGGGGAGCTTTATAAATGTTCCTGAAGTGTTCAGTGGCTAGTTGAGCAAGGTGCCTTTGAGTGGTGACCAAGTGGTCCTGTTCATCTTTTAGTTCCCATATAGAGTTGATAGCCTTTCTCCCATTGGCAAATTTTTGAAAGAAGCGGGTATTATTATCTCCTTCCGAGAGCCAAATGGCTCTGCTGCGAAGTCTCCAACCTTCCTCCCTGTCCTTCAATATCTTGGTTCTCTTATGTATGTGTGACATATATAAGTCCTTTCTCTCTTGGGATGGGAATATGCCACTGTCCTCTTCTTCATGAGCTGCAATGAAATCCTCTGCCTCCCTCAGGGCCTAGTCGTCCCTGAGCCTCTTCTGGTGAGCCCAATCCTTAGAGATCCGTTTGAGCTCTGATAGTTTCCTGATGAAACCCTCAGTGAAATGATCCTCCGCTTCAATGGGGTGGCTCTGCCAGTAATCTGTGACCATCTGTATGTAGGATGGATCTTTTAACCAGGTGGAATTGAACTTGAATGGGCTTTGTGTCCTTTTATGAATATCAAAGAATTCCAAAAATATTGGTCTGTGATCCGAAATGCCTCCTGAGCCCACCCATTGTCTAATGCATGCAACTCTGTTGTGGAGGGGTTCCTTGATAAGGAATCTATCGAGTCTTCTGGCCAGGCTCTGTTCTCCACTTCTGTTGTTTGACCATGTATATTGCAGCTTTGCCATAGGGGTATCAATCCAGTGGTGCTCCTCTAGTAATGTGAAAATGTTCTCCGAGAAGGGGTCGATCCTGGCAGCATGACCCCACGTTTCACTGAATCCCAAGGTGAAGCTCATATCCCCTCCCAGGATAATGTTATTCTGCTGTAGGAGAGCTGAATTTAGGAAGGATTGCCAGAAGGTTGCTCTCTCAGTGCATGGGCCATATACACTTATAAGTCTGATTATTGATTCCATAGACTGTATGTAGGCATTAATGCCAATGAATCCCCGGCCACCCCAGGTGTTGATAACCTTCAGCGCTCTATTATTGATACCAATAGCAAGGCCCCCCGATCTTCTAGTTGCATCGATCGCGTGGAAAGACCAGTTGGGTAGCCAGGCTTCGAGGGATGGGATGAGGGAGTCAGCGTTACAGAGCGTTTCTTGCAGAAAGATGATATCCGAAGATGAGAGGGAGAGTAGTATCCGAAGGGCTAGTTTTTTGGGCGAACTAGCGAACCCTCTACAATTGAAGGATAGGATCTTCATGACGGACGGGGAGTAGGGATTTTTGCTCTAAGGGCCCTGAAGATGGATAGTTGTCGACCAAGAGTGACATCTGAATCTGCCGCATGACGTGCTTTGGAGAGGCACGAGGGTCGACCCCGCGGGAGCTTCTGTTGAGTGGGGGAAGGGTCGATGACGAGCCCAATAGAATCAGATCCAGCACCAGCAGTCTTGGTCCGGGGCCGAAGGGAGTAACGTGGGGGGTTCGGGGGGGAAGAGTCTGGTAGGGATGCCATCGGGGTGATAGTTGGGGGGCATGGTGCCTCGTAAGGGGAGGGTGGGGGAATGGGGTAGTGTAGAGAGGCAGATGCAAATGATGATGAGGGGGGGGAGCAAGACTGATGCAATGATTCAAATACATCCAATTCATGTAGTATAGAGTGCATAGAAAGGGATGAGACAGTAAATATGCCCGAAGTATCTTCAATCGCTGAGACAGGTGCTTCAGGGGTAGTATCAGCCGGTGCTTTGGCAGGTTCCTCCGCTATAGTCTCAGGCTGATATGAAGGAGCATCCTCATGTGGCGCCTGGGCTCCCACAGGGTCCACAGCTGGCACTCGATGTGGAGGAGAGGAAGAACGGTCTTGTGCTGCTGCCTAATTTGGTGCCGGCCCTTTTCTCAGTAGAGGGCAGTCACGGTAGAGGTGTCCAACCTTGTGGCAGCGGCGACACCTATAGGGGATACCCTCATAATCAATGATCTGTTTCCTGGAGAATTCCCTCCATTGTATAGTAATATACTCCAATAGCCCCCCCTCGGTATCCAGATTGATGAGGATCCGAGCACAAGCCATCATGCCCGTGTGAAGATATGACTTGTCGTAATCCATGTAGCTCCCAATAGCATTGCCAATTCTTCGAAAGATGTCTACGGACCAATATTGCAGTGGTAGACCAGGCAATCTGATCCATGTAGGGCCAATTCCGATCTGTTCCGTAGCCGGATCGAACATGGGATTCCATCGCTTGAGAAGTACCGGAGCATGTTCGAAGTGCCAGAATGAGGAGAGTACCCAATTCGTGTGATCTGCCCGTGCGAAACGAAGTGCAAACCATCCCCTCACGAAAGTCTGCACAAAGGGAATGTCAACCAAGTGTTGTCCCCAGACTTGTGTGGCCCAAGCCTTTAGTCGAGCAGCTGAGTAATTTTGGCCTTTGATGCGTCCCACCAATACTCTATCTGCAAAGTCCATGATGTCGTTCCACTGTATGTCCTCTTCGAGGCGAAGGAAAGTGTCCGCTTCCCTGGTTCTGAAACACCGAGATCTTTTCCCCGGCCCGGATTTAAGCGGAGGAGGCAGAGGGTGAGATGAAATGGGAGGGGGGGAGAGCTGTGGGAAGGGTCTGCGGGAGGTGCTGAGGGAGGGGGGAGAGGGCCAGATATTGGGAGGGGGTCCGATAGGGGGGGGATAGTGGAGAAGCAACCGGATTGTGAACCAGATGGAGGAACGGGGTAAGATGAAGTAGCGGGATCCGGTTAAGGCCAGGGATATGCGTCAGTCTGAGAGGAGCTAGGGTTAGGGTTTAGGCAACCCGTTACGAATCCTAGAGAAGCCGGCGAGAGGGGGGGTAGACAGAGCAGGCCAGGAGGGGGGAATATCCGAGAGAGAAACGGGAGGATGTGGGGAGCCACCGACAGTGTAAATGGCATAATCGTCCGGGGCAGCCGGTAAATACAAACCTCGTGAGCTGGAGGAGGGGGTACGCTAGATGGGAACCCCATTGAGCGGATCTTCGGAGAAATCGATGGCCTCTAGGTCTTCCATGATGCCAGCTAGCAGGACCTCGAAACGGAATAGTGACCCGGAGCTACGGTTGGCCCGAGAGCAATGCGGATATCGACGACAGTAGGAGACGGCGGAAGGTCGCAAAAACGGAGGGGAAAACAGGGCGCAGTGTCGTCAGTTAGCTGTCGTCCCTTACATTATTAGTGTTATGTCGGCTCTGATTATATTATGACCCCTTAGACTCCTATATATAGAAAGAAAGTCTTGTCATTTGTATCATTCAAGAATTGTTCATTTGTGTAATGTAAAGGAGGTTTCCCCCTCGAAGAGGCTAAATTTTAATGTGTTGAACTTTCTTTTCTATCCTTTGTGAGCTGGTTTCATAACATTTTACCTAGGGCAAAGTTAAAGGCCAAATTTCATTGAAATTATTGTGCCAATTTCTAAATCTCGTGAGGCCAAATTTGTGGGTTTTACCTTGGGAAAATTTCAAGGCCAAATTTTGTTGAAAATATTGGGCTGATTTCAACAACTCATGAGGCCGAATACATGGGTTTCACATGGGGTGAAATTTGTAGGTTGTTTAGTTGAGGATGAATACACCATTTACGAGGATGAATTCACTATGTTTATTGGAGTCGAGTTTATAAATTTTTTCCCATATCGAATTGATGCAGTTCACACAACCAAAAGGGGCTAAATTATTAAAATAAGAGGGGTTGAAAATACCAAAACATGGGAGCCAGTTCTGAAAGAGCCTCGGGGCTAGTGATAAGCCAATTCACTATTTTTGCAAGGCCGAATTGGGAAACAAGGGGGCCAAATTATTCCTCTAGGGTTACACTACATTTGGAGGTAAAATCAAGTTTCAAGGGTTGTAGTACATAGTGGAATTCTTTCAGTACGAATTTTCCAGTTCCTAGGGTGAAATTGCTAAAGGAACGAGTTGATTAATTTGAATGTAGAAGCTAACATAAAGCCCTAGCATGAGTGTCAGATCCTAGGATGAAATCGTGGACAGACAAGTTGACTAATTCACTATCAAATTGTGGGTCAAATATCATTTTTCTTTACTGTTGAATTGGGGTTTAATTTCTATGATGCATTATTAGTTGTCAGGTCAAATTAATTTGCTAAAAAGAGTCGTAATGTCTAAGTAGAGGACCAACAATTACAACAATCTCGGACAAGTCTTCTTAAATAATTTCTTCAAGGTTTTAACTCATAAATTTTGTAAAATTCCTCCAAAGAATAACGCTGAAGTTTTAGCATTTTAATTTATGGGTTACATATTGTTTTAATTGCTGGTGATTTCCATTGTGAAAATTTTGAATGAATTTTTATGGTGTTTTCCAAGAGAAATTTATGCCATATGGTTTTTGAAACAAACCGTTGAGTTTTAGGAGGGATTTTTAATGGCTGTTAGCATATTTAGCAATAATGGAAAGTGAAAACCATTGTATCCATGTAATCCCTTGAAATTACTAAAGAGGAATTTGAGAATTTTCAAGTTTATTGGCTCATGGATGATAGATGGAAGCAAGCCTCAAAAGGAATCACAAAAGCCATAAATAACTTGGAAGGAGCTCAATAATAGTTCAACAATACTTCAATGGGTTCTTTGGGAAATGGCATTCTTATGGAGTAAATAACAATACAAATCAACAAACCCTTCTCCAAAGGAGTTCATATTACTCTATAGAAAAAGTAGCTAAGGGAATTGCAGAAGGAAAAGGATGCGAGAAATTTTCTCTTTGTACTTTGATCAAATTTGAAATTTGTGAAGACATGGGATGACCTCTATAAATTAGAGGAATTAGACACATGCTTTTCCAAAGTAGCCCAATCTGGTTGGAGGATATTATATTGGGTAGTGAAGCCATCCATACCTTTCTTGATTCAACATAGATTTATGGAACTGTTGATGCCTCGAAAATCGCTGCAACAACAATGGGGGATAACCACCCGGTCCGAACCTTAAAGCAGCTCCTTTTCCGTTTGAATTAGTGGCTCCGACTGGTTTAACTAGGTCCAGTTACCTTTTCCCTATCGCTATTGGTTTATGATGTATCTTTAACTACCAATAGACAAAGATATCAGATCACTTCTTCTTGCTGATCACGCAAGAGAATGACCCTTAAGCTAATTTAAGTTCAGCCAAGCCACAACTAAAGTTTTGCCTTTTTGAAAAAAAGGACTTAAAAGAATGTAGAAATTACTTTAAATGCAAACTTATTCTATAATGCAAACAAAATAAACTAATCTTAATCCTATCTTAATTAGGCAGATATATATCTAACCCAACTAAGAGCAAGATATTTAAAGTATTGGGATTTTAAATATGTCTTATTTATAATGAATATCAAGTTAATGAAGTAGTTCAATTAACTGATATTATGGATATCAAAACACATTCTATTGAAACCTATTAACTGAAATAATAAACCAACAACACTCAGGAAGTAGTTCACAAAAATAATATTGATTATTAAATCAGTAAATCCAATGATTAAACAATAATATGTAAAAATAGTTCACAACACATTACCATTCAATAAATCAGTTTTATAAGACAGATTTCTAAGTAAATAGTTACTCAGAAATTAGAAATTAATTCATAAAAACAGAGATACATAATAACAACATTGAGACAAATTACCCATATCGACAAAAGTGCACAAACATGAATAAAATGACACATTCCTGTTATCATAAAATGAAACTGATATTTGAAACAATAGTATTAAAAATACCAATTTGTTGCATCCATTTCTTTGTCCTTGGTCTTCCACAACTCTTTACATTGCTTGAACTTCTGCATTTAGAACTAAAGCCACAATAGTGCAAACTTTGCCCATCATGCATAATTCAAGGTACAAAGGAAAAATCCTCAATAATCCCCAGATCTGAGATTTTCTCTCCTCTCTCCAACTCTAAATTCCTATTACAGAAGTTCTTTCAGAAGTCTAAAATTGCAGAGGAGAGCAGCCCCTTATTACATTCTGCAATCTATTATTTATACTATTTGCAAAGGAATTCTTGAGATGAAAGTTTGTTGAAGGTAAATCTGTCAAATATAATTTTATTTGCTCAAAAATTCTAATCTTCAATTGCTGGAGCATTCTCATTGATTGAGATCATTTTCTCCATATTTCTTCCATTGTTTTCCTGCAAAAAGAAATCAAAATAAATTAAGATGCAATCAATAAAATCAAAATATCATTTCTGGCAATTAAATCAAATCTAATCAAATTCTATTTAAATAACTAATTTGAAAATAAAATATAAGCTCTCTATTGATATATGGGATGGTTTAATTGGTCAAAGATATTATTAGCAAATGGATATGCAATTATAAGAGGCTTGGACAAATGAAAATGCAGAAAATAACTCAGAAAATTGATTTTGTTTTAAAAATTCGAAGCTTGATCTTTTGCATGATTTTTGACCCAATTAATGACCAAATCTGTTAGTGAAACCTCCCTAGAAATGTTCTTCTTGATTTTATCTTTCCAGTGAGCCATCATGGGCCTCATTTGGCCAAGTAAAATTCATTCTATGAGCTTCCAAAGTTGGTGAGTCAAATATGGCATAAATTTGGAAATTCTATTGCTGAGCTAAAAATCAGAATTTTAATTGAAAATCTAATTTTAGATTAGAATTCTAATTTAATTATTAATCATAAACTAAATTAATTATTAATCTAACTAACTATTATAATTAACTATAATAATATTTAAATTAAATTTATTTAACTTAAATTAAATTTATATATTAATTTAAATAATTAATATAAATTAATTATTAAAATATAATTTTAATATTAAATATAAAATATTAGTTTTATATTAACACTACCCTACCCATTTCATAACTACCACTCCATTCATTTTACTGACGTGTATGAGTGTTAAATTGAACCCAACAAAGCTTACATGAGACTTAACTTAATGCCCCTTTGGTTAATGCGGCATGCCTTGACTTCTCACAATTGGAGAAGTGGGGGTATGGAGGTATCGGGGTTTCCAAACTTGTCATAATGCAAAATCCCCGATGCGATGTAAGGCAAATCAACAATTAGTGTCGGGAGGGGTATCGAGGTTATTAAACTTGTCACAATGCAAAATCCCTGATGAGATTAATTTTATTTTATAAGTATT
>APFE030903268.1:0-17326 GCA_000404065.3 Pinus taeda | reverse complement strand
CACTTGGATATTTTGGGTTTTTAAGATTAGTAATTGATTTGAAATATTGGAGTAAATTACTAAAATCTCGTTGCTTCATAGTTTGGCTGTATAAGTAAAAAAAATGAAAAAATGTTAATAAAAACTCATTAGGGGTTAATATTTAATAATAATGCATTATTGAACTAATTTATTTACAAAATGCAATATTGTTCATTTTATGCATTTTTAACCCAGGCTAGATGAATGATGAGACTTCAAAGGAGTACCATTTTCAAACTAATTGACCAAATGAAGCGAAAGAAATGTCAATGGGAAGCTTATAAAAAATCGATTCTAACAAAGGAATCAAAACAAGAATTCAAAGAAAATGAAAAATTAACAAAAACGTAGGATAATTAATTAAATAAAAAATCCTAAAAGGTGTTTAGCCAAAATTTTATAGAAAGGGTCTCCATAGTTTGAAGTGAACACATCAATAATGGGGGAGTTGTGTTTTTACCACAACAATGGTGACACACGGGAGAAGAACCAGTTATCTCTATTTGATATAAATGAGATTTTCCTAAAATTAAAGTAAAAATAATTAAAGAAGAAAATATTATTTTTGTGGAATGCTTGACTAAGTTCATTAGTCTGAATGAAAGCAAGAATCATCTAATTGTAATTTTTCTTAAAATTCCTTATAAATTAAAATATTTCAAAACTCTATATCAGTCCTTAATTAGTTGTAGAGATAAAGCAGGGGTTACTTTACAGCTTAGCTTTTAAAATATACTTATTTGTCACGGGTAGAGCCACTGCTGCTAGCAAACATTTATAGTCTTGACAGGGTTACCATTTAATCATAATAATTAAAACAATCCTTCAGAATTATTAACTAAGATAAATCTAGATATATATATATAATATTTTTATTTTATAATTTTATTTCTTAGTTCTTAAAAGTCATTGTCCTGGTTTGGTAGCCAGATAGTTGACAATGCCATCCACTGGTTATAATTAGACTGAACAAGCTGGCTCATGATGAGACCCCTTGTCTTATAATTGTTTGCAATCATAAGCCATTACCCTGGTTTGTTTAGTGGTGTTGGTAATGTCAGCCTATTTTTCCCCTATGATCATGGTAAGTAGGCTCATGATGAGACCTCTTATCTTTTAAGTTTAAATATATTTCTAGATCACACTCTAAAAAAAAAGACTTTCTGGGGCAGGGAGAATCATTGACTCCTTAAGAGTTAAGAATGACAATTTCAGAGTTAAAGGTGCTTTACTGTAAAGTGTCTTTACTTGGTTCAAAATAACTTTTCTTGACTGATAATAGAATTTTGAAAGATCTTAATAAAATATTGAAATCTCAAAATGATTACAATTTTGATGAAAAAGAAATTTTCTCTAGATTTTATGATACTTTGCCAACTTCTCTTGATTGATAATTTCTTCCTTAAGTATGTCTACCTTTATAATAAGAAAATCAAACTTTACTAAGAGATTTTAAAGAAAAACTAATAGGTGACTACTAACAATTTTTCCCCATGCATGCCGACCATTGTTAAGTAACAAGTAGGCATTCCATATAAATCATAGAAAAATCACCAAAATCAAAACTGAAAACCAAATGAAAAGAATTCTTAAGCCAAAGTGAAAAAGCAATCAGCAAACAAAAATAAAAATGAAGAAACTTTTAAAAGTGGAAAGGAAAATCCAAGATTCGAAAGATAAACTCAAACAAGAATGTTTATACCAATGTCTCAACAATATGAAGAAAAAGAAAATAATCGTGTAATCAATCCTTCTTATGTCGAGATTTAAGAAAATCATACCTTGCAGGGTTGTAAGTGTTTTAGGCTTTTTGGATAGCAGTGACGATAAAATTCAACTACAATGAAAACTTTCTGTCTGGTATCAATCTTCTTGTTTCAAAGCATCATCTTAATCATTTTATAATAAAAACAGAATGCTTAAAGAAACAAACTAAAGGTTCAGAAACTTCCTGGTGTAGCTGTTTCGATGAAGATTATCACTGCTTATTGAAATAAAGCTAGGAGAAAAGTATAGGACTTCGAAAATATGATCAAGCCCAGGATTGAAAGCTTCAAATGGAGAACTGCAAAACTGATTTTTATGTTAGAAAAACAAAACAGAAACTAAAATAACAAGATGGAAATTAATGAAAGTGGGTACATGAATCTTACCATTGGATGATTGCTTTTGATATTACCTGAGAGGTATCAATTTCTCCAAACTAGCTGACTTTTTATTTTAATTAACATTAAAAAATGAAGTCAAACTAACTAAAATCCTATAACCCAAAATCATTATTTATTTTATTTAAACTAAAGCAAGCAGAAAATGTAAAAATGGAATGCTTTATGTTCAAGGGAATCGAAATTAAAACAAATGCATCAGAAATGAGAATGCGAATTTGCAGTAATGGCCGTTTCTCAAAATATTATAAGTTTCATATAAACTCCATGATTTTATAAATTGTCCAGAATCAAGATGAAATCCAAGATAATAAAATTTAAATATTAAGATAGAAATGTCTTGAATTTTTTATTAAATTATGGAATTATATATTTAAAACTGAAATATATGAGAAATCAAAATGATTTAAATATACTGCAAATTGGTCATTAACTGCTTTCTTGCCATCAAAGCTCGCTTTTAAAATAACATATTGCCGTATCAGATGATTCGCATCACATGTTCCTTCATCATGCTTTAAGTTTAATTTGCAAGACTTCACCTTTGTTGTTATGCCATATATTGATTAAATGTTAAAGTCTTAGAGGCATGCATTGGAAGTTATTGCATCAGAGGTAGCAATGGCAAATTGTCGATATGAAAATATGCGATGAGAAAATGTGCTATGAGATGGAGCAATCGCATCATTAAAGAAATTTTATATCGGGGATTCAGGATTATTTACATTGTGCTTCCCACATCACACAACGCGCATCACAGATTCGGAATTGTGATGTGAGCATAAATAAAAATGCGATGAAGCGATTGCGATATCGGTGATTGCTAATAGGCGATGCTAATCGGCGATTGATTAACTTTTTGGTACCCGATGTAACACAATTCGATTCTTGCGATGCCGATATGCGATGAATGACGTGGCTAATCGGCAATCGCAATTGGCAATCCTAAGCACATGATGTAACAATTCTCGATACCCCGATATGCGATGAAGAGTGGACCCGATAATTTTATGATGAAAATTTAATAACATATCGGATCCGAGACATCAATCCTTTTAAAGTTATGCTTCTACCATTATTGCGATTGAGCGGACACAATATTTTTTATGAATTTGAATTGAATTTCATATCGAATCTGGAATTATGTGGTTATTGCAATATCGGTAAAGCCGTTTATTGGAGATCGATGATTCATGATAATGGAAGTATATTTAACTACAAACCTCTGATATGTGAAATAAAATATGACATATGAGCAAGGTAATACATCGGAGATCTTTTATTAAACAATTTGTTTATCAAAAATGCTAAAAGCTACTTCCGATGAAATATTGCGCTACAAATGGTTATGAAGTGGATGATGTGATATTGGAATGAAATTATTGACGAAGATGGGCGGGATGGTAGTATTGTGAATATGTATTCACCGTAGTATTAGTGATATGAAAATCAAATTGAAATGATAGATGAAAGCAAAGTTAAAAAATGCTTAAATTCTAATGAATCACAAATAAAATTTCCTTGAACCTGTTGCAAATTTGAAATGGGTTTGTTGCTTACTTCAAGTTTTGAAAACAAAGGAAAACCTGTAAATAAAATAGAACAAAACTAAAAAATAAACTAAGGAGAAGAGAAACTAATAATAGATGAGAATGAGCTGGTGAATACGTACCTGGAATGAGATTTTTTGTAGTTTTTACCTCATGAATCTTCAAATTCTTCCTCTAATTTATCAAAATTTTGCCTTTGTTCAAAATCATCTCATCATTTATTCTAAATCGGAGTGTGCAATCAACCTAAATAAAATTTGTTTATTCATATTCAAGAAATATAAAATTTACCAGAAATAAATATGAAAATAGTCTTCCATTTTGAATTGAAACAACAATTTATTACCTCTGCTTATTCCAAATAACTTGAGAAGAATTTGTATTGTTATAGTGACTGTTCAATAATGCCTTTAGTAAATGAATATGATGTGTATCGTAACATCAAATAATAAACTAAAGATCAGAATGGAATAAAGCCACTAATTGTGGAAAAATATCAAAACAGATTTGAATGTGTGCACATAGCAAAATCGACATCCTTAAGGTCAGCTTAGCAAATTTCGAGGAATATAACATGAACTTTATATGATCATTGCGAAAGGTTAGACTGACTAATAATGATTGAATTAGAATTAAGCTTATCATAGACAGTCATACATTTCATGGGATAATGAGATCATGAAGCTTTTATATCCTCAAAACCTTTATCATATACATTTCAAAAGAAAATCTTAGAAGGAAATCTCGAAATAAAGAAAAGTGGCTTTGAGGCGATCGATGCCAAGTGCAATTTCAATTGAATTTAATCAAAACATTATTCAAAATAGGCAGAGTAGAGGTATCGATGTAAGAAATTAAAAAAATGAAAACAAAAATTAAAACTTTCTGATAGGAAGAAAATGTTTTCACTAAACATGTATGAGAAGGGCTGATTACTTTGTTTTATTTTTTATGTGCAGAACTACAAAAAATAAATTAACTATATTAATTCTACTCCTATTCTAACTATATACATGAAAATGACTAGGTATAATCATATTTCCAGTGTAGCCATTTTCTCATTTTAATTGCCATATGTATGTACTGTTTAAATGTTAGTAATAAAAATACAAATTTAATTAAACTAAGAAAATTAAATATGAAATCAGAATGTATTGTTATTGTTAGCAACTCAATTAAAATTTCCTTCTCTTGAAATTTGCTTTCCAATTCAAAACCTTTTGGATCATAGAAATCTCGATGGATTTCCATTAATGATTGGGAAATGTTCAAAAGAGGAGGTGATATGCCAGATTGTGAAGATGAGCTTTTAAATTCAAAGGCCTGTAAAAAATTGTTAGTGTTATGTACAAATATTAAATTATTGACAATCTTCCATGAAGGAAAACTTTCCAAATATTTTTCAAATGAATTAATGAAAAATGGATGGAAATCTTTCAAATGAAATGGAAAATTATTAATTAAATTGGATTGTTGGTCAGATTGTAAAAATACATTCTCTTGTTGATATTGCCTTTAAAAAGATAGAAGCTTTTGATGAAACATTAGCATTGATTGAAATTGAAATATTAATAGCTTTTGACGCTGATGATTATAATATAAAACTTCAATTTTCCAACAGTTCAATGCATCAATTGAATGTTTAATAGTAAAGTGCTCAATATGCGAGCGAAAAGTATCAAAAATCTGAAAAATAACATTAGAAATAAAATCTGTTTTGAAACAAAAGAAGTAAGGAAACAAAAATAAAATGAAATCACTATTTTTACAATTAATGTTACAGTGCAATTGAGATCGTTTTGAAATGATTTATTTTTCACAAGGATTGGCCAGAATTATGGAATTTGAGTAATTTCGAATTCCAACTTGTGAACTAGAAAACGAATTATGATTATGAGTAGGAATGAGAGTTTGATCATGATATGAATCATAAATTGGAATGTTTTCTTGAATAGTTAAATCATGAAGATAATTTGCTGTTCTAAAATGAGGATTGGTTGGGATAATTTCTAAATTGAAGTGTTTCTCATTTTTAGATGTTATCTAAATTTTATTATGACGATTTTCTTGAGAAGAATAGAAATCAACATCCTTAATGTCAAAGTAATTATCATAAACGACTTCACAAGATTCTCTAGAATTCCCTTCGATCTCATCCAATATACCAAAACAAGGAGGAACAAGAATTTCATATTCATTAATGGCAAAAGAATGATCAATTATTGTTTCTCATTGCTAGGTTTATTTTTTAACGAGCTTGAACTTAGCGTAGACCTGCTCGTGATAATAGTAAGAGATGTTCAATTCCACCATTAATACTACGTTCTCTTGATGGTCGTACTACCTGTTCAATTTCTCCATCAAACTAATTAGAAATGTAAATACATGTTTGAAAAATGAGTTAGAAACCAACATATTACTTGAATGATGTGAATAGTAACATAAAACTAGTTTTTACCTCTCTTTTTTACCATTTCATTCAAATTTGGTATTGTTGGAGCTCTTGAGGTGTTTTCCCCCTCAATTTTCATCAGCTGATTCTAGGGGATTTGGTGGACTATTTTCGGCGCCATCTAGACCAGGTAGGAGCTAACCCTGAGCTCTTCAATTGCATTCTTTCCTTTTCTGATTCTAAGCATGTTTTCCTATTTTTCTGGGCCTCAAGGGTTTGAACAATTCGTTCTCTCCTCATCGCACCTAGTATACATCGAAAGGTGCGATGCATACTGAGTTGGCCATTGGCCAGTCAGTATGCATTCCACCCAGTACACAACTAGGGTGCGATGGGCGCAAGGAGGAAAGTCTATGCACTGTTTTTTCATGGAAATTTTGCCTGTTTTTGCCCAAATCAGGATCCTAATTCTTCTCTTTTTGTTTTTCAGAGATTCATCGGATCAAGATGGACGTTACATGGCGTGAACGTGAGCATGAAGAAGAGGATATGATTGCCTTACATGATCCGGGTACAGTGACTGCATTACGGAACTGTGGCTTGTTCAAGTTCTTCTGCATATCTAACATGAGGCAACAAATCAATTTGTTGCAATATTTTCTCAATGCATGGGATCCTACCAACCAAGTCTTCCAGATTCGAGGTAAATCCATCCCTTTGACAATTGAGGATATCTACTACTTGACCAGTTTATCGAGGCATGGTTCCCCTCTCTCACTATTAGGATCCGTCCGCGGGGGTGAATCCATGAGGGATAATATTTGCCGATTCTGTAGAGATGGATCTCAGCTGAGCAGGGATGACAAGATTAGTATTCGAGATGTCACTGACTGGTCCTTGAGGACTATTTTATTCACCTTTGCTAGATTGGCTAGTAGCACGACTCTTCACTTGGCCAACAGGTCCTATATGCAATATGCCTTGGAATGCCTTGAACCAAAGGTATTCAACTGGTGTGATGCAGTACTTCCGATTATAAAAGAACATCTCACCAAGGTGAAGAACAGAAGATCCAAGAACTTTGGTTATGGTTCTATTCTGATCGCTTTCGCCTTGGAGAAGATCCCATTGCTGCAACCACAATAAATTTCACTTGGACTACCAGCACCGACGGAACCATGGATGCAGAGATGGGTTGATCCTATGGCCAGACATGCTGGTCAGTCATAGATTTCATTCTCTAATGCCTTCTTTGAGTGGTTCGACCGTCAGGAGATGGTCTTTGTCGAGTATCCATATGTTGGGATGGATTTCCACGGCGACCCAGTTTGGTGCTGCTGGCTGGCGAGCAGTGGGGTGTTATAGGTAAAAAGATTTGACCATATCACTTTTTATTGCTTTTATAATGTTCTTGTGTTTTTTAAATGTTATCAAGACTAAACAGATCCATATATTTGTGCAGATATTGGACCAGTGCGACCAGTAGTGCGCCTGAGGGTAGCAGCTGCCTTTCCAGTAGGAGAGGCTGTAGGGAGGGTTGTCCTTTGTGATCTAGACATAGCAAAGACCCTTGCAGTATTGCAGGATTAGATCGAGGGTCTCACCCTTGGTATTTAGGATGTGAGGACCGACGAGTTACCTCTGAGATTATAGTGCCATACCACTGGCGTGCTGAGTCGATGGACTAAGCTCTTACATAATCACACAGGCGGTGACTTGTTATCACCAGCACCATTAGTCTAGGGTGCATTCCTACATTTTTGAGTTTTTGGGTCATATGACCGATTTTGTCCTAGACACAGAACATTTTGTAAAACCTATAAACAGTTATATATATTTTTGATTTTTGGAGTTTTATTTTGGTTAGGTTATCTGATGCAAATGTTGATTGCCATGCTTTTCTTTTATAAATGCTGCAAATGTCTATCTAACACATAATTTGTTAATGAATCAGTTAATGTGTTTAAGTTTATGGAAATGTGTTGATATGGAATAGAATCAAACTGCCTTTCTAAAATCTTGACCCTTAGGAACATATGACAGATAGCTAGATTCCGAACAGAATATATGCCAGTAAGTTGTAGGATGACGAGTTGTGAGTCTAGCCTGATAATAAGTCGGCATATGCCATGTACGATGGCATTAGAGAGAAGCTCTATCAATGTGCTATACTCAGCAATGTTGTTCATTGACCGACAAATACATACCCCTCTGAAACTCACTAACTCGCCGCTTGGATAAAAAATGGCCCAGGCTGCAAAAGATAGGTTCCACGTACTACGACTAGCTCCATCGGCGTATCCAACAAATGATTCCAATAGGTTCAACATTTGCAACAAATGCAAAAGTGGATTACCTAACCAAAACGATCACTCTTGACGAAAACAAAAACGTAACAAAAGCATATGAAGAGATTACTACACTTAGTCAAGCATAGTAACGCTTAAGGTACAACCTGTTTTAGGGTTGCGACAGTGGAATCCCATCATAATATACTAGCTCATAGGCTCCTTTTGCTAATACTTGCTTAACAATGTAGGGACCCATCCACAATGATTGGAACTTACTTGCTCCCAATTTATCAGATTCTTGATCGTAAAGTAAGACCAGGTCACCTTCTGAGAAGACACGGGGTTTGAAATTTTTGTTAAATTGTGCCTTAACTCATTTCTTATGAGCTTCGTTAGCCAAGGCAGCATCATGACGGGTTTGATATAATTGGATTAGTTCCAAGAAACGAGCCTCTTCCTCTGAAGTTCCAGGGAGAAGGTCAACTACGAGCTTGAGAAATGAAATTTCACACTAAACCGGTAAGACTGCTTCCAGGCCATACACCAGCTGAAAGGGTGTAAATCTAGTTGCATTTCTCATCGATGTCCTATATGCCCATAAAGCTGAGTACAGGATTAGGTGCCAACTCCGTTTGTGGACTCCAATCATCCTTTTCAGCATGCGCTTCAGGACTTTGTTGATGGCCTCAACTTGCTTGTTAGCTTGTGGATAATACGGAGTAGAACTGTCATGGGACAGTCCTAATTTGGCAGCCAATTCAACCATCATGTGATTGTGGAAATTCGATCCATGATTTGTGACCATAGCTTGTGGAACATCGAATTTAGAGACTACATGATCGAAAAATAAAAGAGCAGCTATTTCACTGCTGTTGTTTAATGTAGGCATCGCCTCGGCCCATTTTGTAAAATAGTCAACTGCGACTATGATATACCCATGTCTCCCCACTGAGGTGGGGTTACATGTCATGAAATCTATGCCCCATTTGGCGAATGGCCCAACAAAAACTACTGGATGCAGAGGTGCGGGTGATATTCTGGTTTTGCGGTCGAAGATTTAACAAGCATGGCAACTTCTGACTACGATTATGCAATCTTTGAACATTGTTGGCCAAAAGTAACCTGCTCGTAAGATCTTTTTTGCTGTAGTGTAACCAGATTGATGCCCCCCACATGCGCTTGAATGGCAATCATTCAGAACTTTTTCCGCCTCCTCATGGATGAGGCACCTTCGCAGCATTGTATCGATACCACGACGGTAAAGTGTATCACCGACGATCATGTAGTCTTTTGCTAGTTATCGAGTACATCGTTGTTCTGAGCGAGAAGTATTAGGCCTATATGTTTGGGTTTGGAGATAGATCAGTATATCTCCATACCAAGGATTTCTTGACGATATCAGAAACAAAGATTCATCCACGATTGATGCTTTGGATGTTGAATCATTAGACGATGATGGGAAGTCGCATAGTAACTCTGTGAAAACTAGAGATTTCTTTGATTTGGATTTTACAAATTCCAGATCAAACTCTTGCAAAATGGCTATCCATTTCAAATATTTGTCCCCAAGTAACTGGCGCAACAGAATGTAAGTCATAGGGTTGCAATATGACAAAATGGTAGTTTTGCGAAAGAGGATATAGTGTTGAAATCTTTGTACTGCTTGAACAGCTGCAAGAGCTAGCTTTTCAACATAGGAGTACTTGCTTTTTGTATCGTTTAAGTTTTGACTTAAATAATAGACAGGATGTTCGATTCCATTGTCTTCTTGAACTAAAACCATTGCGATGGTCGTATCTGCTATAGCTAGATATAGGTTAAAGTCTTTTTGATAGTCAAGAGCGTACATTAATGATGTTTTTATTAGGGATTCCTTTAGAGCATCAAAGGAAGCTTATGCAACCTGATCCTAGTTAAAGGGAACTTTTTTTCAAAAGATGCGTATAACCTTTAGCAAGTTCGGTGTAATTTGGAATGAACCTCCTTAGAAAGTTTGCTTTCCCTTGGATTTTCTGAATCTGAAGCAAATTTGAAGGTGGAGGTATATCAATGATTACCTGAACCTTACATGGGTTGAGTCAAATTCCATCTTTAGAAACTACAAAACTAAGTAAATGACCAGAACCAACACAAAACACACACTTGTGTGGATTGAGTCATATCTTGTAGTGTCGGCAACGTAGAAATATGGCTCTCAAATGCTGCAGATGATCAGTTCGCTTTCGTGAATGAGCCGGTAGATCGTCGAGATACGCTTGAATGATGTTCTCGATGTCGTGGAAGGCATAATTCATAACCCTCTGAAAAGTCGCCCCTGCGTTCTTTAAACCAAAAGGTAGTTTGTGGTACGCGAATGTGCCCCACAGACATATAAATGTAGTCTTCGACTGGTCTTGTGGGTGGATATTTATTTGATTATACCTGGAAAATCCATCCATGAATGGAAAGATTTTGCATCCGGCGCATTCATCAATTATCTGGTCGATGAAGGGTGTAGGGTTGTTGTCCTTTGGACAAGCTTGATTTACATCCCTGTAATCAATGCACACCCTAATTGTTCCTTGCTTTTTCATCACAGGAACAATATTTGATACACAATCAGTTAAAGGAACTTGGTAAATGAAACTAGCATGTAAAATTTTTTCAAATTCTGGCTTGATGGCATTGGCTTTCTTCGAGTGTACCTACCAAAGCCGTTGTCATACCGGTTTGACATCTGGATACATCTTGATTTCATTTTCAACTATACTCAAGTTAATGCCTGACATTTCTTCATATGACCATGCAAACACATCTCTGAACTCGCGAAAGAGAGCGCAATATATTTCCAGTTCTGAAGAAGAACAAGATTTGCCAACATGAATATTCTCTACACAATAGGTTTGGTCGAGATATTTACGGCGATAGTTTCTTCAATATTGGACAGATTTCGCTCGAAATCCACCGTATTTGATAGAAAGTCAAAAACTGAAGGATGATTAAAGTCGTTGGAATAATCTTCGTTGTAATTCGGAAGATGGGAACGATGGTGGTATTCTTCCCATGGTGCCTCTTCTATCATCATTTACTGAATGATTCCTTCTTCTGTAGAATGTACATTTGACCAAGGATCTAAAGAGGTGCCATATTCCTTAGACCTATCTAAACAAACACTCAATGAGCGTTGATTTGGGTTTGCTGCCCAGGCCAAGAAAATTGATTGCTATAAAATTTCTATTGGGCTTGGAGGCAATATCTGTTGATGATCCATGTTAACAAAATGTTCGTAAATCTTCTGAATCTGTGTAGATATGGAAGATATCATATTGTAGGTTTCCACCATGGCCACTTCCACTAGATTACTCATAGGTGGTAGGGCAAAAGTACCCATTAAGGTAGGGTCTTTTAGGAGGCCTACTCTGATATTTTGAAGTGAATGAGAGCTTCCATGGATCATTGGAATGCTTCCCGTAACTTGTGAACTGTTGGGGAAGAAGGTTTGTTGATCAACAATTGTAATTCCTCCTTGAAAGGGAAATGCAATCTTTCTAAAGTATGTTGACACAATAACAGCCATAACATAAATTGAGGGCCTTCCCAGTAGGACATTGTAATCAAGGTTTCCATCGATAACTTCGACGTCAATTTCTACTATCTTGCCCCCCAGTTCAACTTGCAAGTTACTTAAAAGCCCGTACGGGGTGTATGTTCGTCCATCGAATGCTTTTAATGTCATTGATGATCTTGACAAGGGTGGTGGGCCTAAAGTTTTCCAGCAACTCATTGACATAATTCAGGTAGATGCCCCCCATCAATGATTGTTCAATGAACAATTTTGTTGAGGGCTTTCACTTGTATGAGGAAAGCGAGTTGAGCAGGTTACTGAGGTTCGTATCCTTTATGATTAAAGGCCACAAGATTGGAATCCGCTGGGTCAATCCCACTTATTGCTGATAATAGAGCCTACTTTTGGGAGGGGCAATTTTGCAGTACTTCAAGTGTTGACATAGCGAACGACGATTGGACTAGATCTTCTACTATATTATAATTCTATGCTGCTCAAGCACGAGGATTAAATGTTGATTTGTGTACTACTCCCTTTGGCAGCTTTATTGTTAGTTTAAGAATGATGGGTGGCACAACTTCGGTCGAAGTCATTGTCGAACTACTAGGTTGATCTGCAGCCTTGTTGTTCGACAGCTATGGATTCCCATAATCTTTATTCCTTGTCAATATCAAAGCATCATTTTGTTGTTTTGAAATGGACAACATAAGTACTTGGGATGGTGAAGCATTATTGCTAGCAACCAGATTAGTTTCTGGGTTTGGAAACTGATTAGTCAATACCGCTAAGGTTTTTGAACTCTTAAAGAACTTCTTAATCTCAGCTTTGAAAATCTCTTGTCCAATGGTCCTCATCGCATATGTGACATGGCTAACTAGGTTTCTTTTTCCCAGAAGGGTTTCTAGAACATTTTTCAGGAGTCAAATCTTCCTGTTTCTTCTTTTTGTTCTTCCCTTTCTTCTTGCCCCCTGGTTGCTTCGATTATTTGCCTTTGTCCGTCGACACGGTATTAACCTTTGAGGCAGGAAGTTTATCATTTGCCTTTTTACTGGAAACTACAAGGGCTTTACCAGATGGGGCCTTTGCAGTTTGCGTACTTGAGGTTCCAATCACGCCATTGCTGGCATGAGAGTCCCCGTTCGATTTAGGAGGAGGAGGAATGGAAAATTCTAGTCTAGGAGCATCATGAATTTTGTCATAGAGCATGCCACACTGAGTATAGATCAAGTCTAGATATTGAGCATGTGCAATGACTTGCTCTTCAGTGACAACTTCTCCCTTGGCCACATCTTCTATAATAGAAGGTAACAATGACTTAATAAACCATTCAGCTAGAAGTTGATCAAGAACATATGTTTTTACCATTCCATGACGATGTCGCCACTCATGAATATGATCAGATATGTGAGTGGATATTGTCTATTTAAAATTAGTAAAGAGCTCCGTTCCTATTTCGTACCTTATGGGTAACTGAAAATGGGTTAAAAAGGTGGTGGTGAGGGTGCTGAAGTTATCAAATGAAGCTTTAGGCAATTCGATGTACCATTTCGCTGTTGGACCAGTTAGCGTTCGTTGAAAAAGGCAAAGCCTAATCAAATCATCATTGAGGGTGTTGGACGAACACCACAGATGAAAGGTCATCACATGATTCGATGGATCTTCACCCGGATTTCCATTGAATTTAGGAATATCTGATGGAAGTTTATGAGGAATCGTTGGCCACCAAGAGGCGTAAGCAATTGGATCATTTGTTAGCCAATTCAGATCTGGTAATTCTAAAGTTGCTAGGAAAGGAAATTATTGATTTAGGTTTGGTGAAGCATACCCAGGGTAAGATGGGATCGCCTGAGCAGTGGGTCTTTGCGTACCAGCATAATGCATTTGATGCTGATAACTTTGATAAGGTTGATGGGCATAACCATTATAATATGATTGTTGGTAATCGTTTTGAATATATGGCTGCCCATTACCCGCAAAGCTTTGTTGCTCAGGGCCTCAGTAAGCTTGCTGGAAATGCGGTTGTTGATATTGCACTAGCCATGGCTGTGAGACCATTTGCTGTTGTCCAATACTAGATGTTTGATCAAGATGAGGGGTGATAGTACCCGTTTGAGCATGAGTCGCTTTAGTTAAGGAGCCACTAATCGACAGTTGTGATTGAGTTGCGAAGACAAGAGGCTGTTGTATTACGACCTGAGAGACTTGAGGTTGACATACAACAGGCAGCGCTTGTACTTGTGACATCGTCACAATAGCTGGTGTAGTGGGAATGTTCGACACAGGTTGATTTTATTGCATTTAATATACAACTCTTGGCTGTTGAGGCAGTATTGGCACCCAACCACTGGATGTAATTCCAGCTTGACTCGAATTTTGTTGTGAACTCTCATATGGTTGTTCTCCCTGTGGGAACAATGAAAAGTCATATTTCCCCCCATATGGCGACAATCCAGTGTTCAAAGGGAAAATTGGTCTTTGGAGACTGGACTACCCAAATTGATACTGATGTGAAGGATCAATTTGCTGAGTCTCAACATAAGAAACTCCAGATAAGATTTCAGATGAACAAATCAGAACAGACCATGCTGTTGAAACAGTCCCTGAGTGGACTCCATCTAGCGGTTGAGAGCTAGTTGGGACAGATGGTATACTAGCGAACATTGTCAGAGTAGCGGCAGGAAGTTCTGCTGCTGCTGTATCAGATGACATAGTCCTAGATGTCGATGGTTGTTCAGACATATTGAGTCTATCTAAAAGATTTCCTAGCGATTCCATAGGAACTTGCGATGAAGGGTGATTAAAAGAACTAACTTTTGTGGTATAAGGATATAGGTGGATCCCAGTTCCAAAATGCAATGGGGTATTGGATGGAAGATCCTCCACAATCTCTTCTATGGCAATCAGTCCAGGTGGAAGAGACAGACCGTCAGGTCCATAAAATATTTTTGGTGCCGAAGAAGGTATGGACTCTGCAGCGACAGATGTTGGAGGCGTGACACCTTCCGAATCAGCCCTAGATGGAGTTGGTTTAGGAATAGAAGTGTTTACCGTTACACTAGGATCAGTTCTAATGTCTTATTGTAACTGTGGAACTTCTTATGTAGAGGCAGGGGCACCAGAAATAATTGGAGTAACTGGAGTCTCTGAGGATGTTGAAACACAAGTTTCAAATAAGCTAGGAGACTTCGACCCAGTTCAATGAGATTGCTTGGCCCAGAATGGTTTCGTTTCTAGAGTCAAAGGCAGTTGACTCGTTAGTCTCTGCGAACGACGAGGTTTTGATTGACTTTCTTCCATGATTGCGGATTACTTGATCAACTCAAAATTAAAAGGGGAAAATGTTATTCCGAATTAAATGAATTTTATGAAGCTTTGACACAACTTGCTTTTTCAATTTTTAAGAGTCGAGAAAAATCTAAAGATGACTCTAGTCGCCTTCGATTTTTAATGAGCCTGAAGTGACAAGTGCTTAAATGGACCTTTTCTTTTAAGGAGTCTGAAAAGGAATGAAAGTGACTTCTCTAGAAATCTAGACAGAGGGTTTACCAAATCAATTGCAAAACTGCAATATACACCTTAGTGGTAAATTATAGAGAAATTACCGAGGACTTTATGTATGGCAGTCAATCTTCCCGAATGCTGTGTTCAGTGCATTGTGATTGATAGGGCGGCAGACATAGCTTCCTAAGGATAAAGGATATCAGCCTATTGTGGTCTCCCAATATATACTCAATGGTACGTGGGAGCACAAGTCTATACTAGCACTTGTCATGTCAAAGAGGAGGAATCACCCAACTTATGATGAAAATGATAGTTACTAGGCTTTACGACGTCGGAATATGTCTCTAGCCTAGACTTCTAGATGTTGTGCGTTAGGTTCCAAAGTGTTTTTATGTTCATTGAGGTTTATTTTACAGTTTATCTTTCTTAAGAAGTTTGCCTTTCAAGGTTCACCGCATGATGTAGATGTACAATTCCTAAGTATGAAATCTAAGATGATAAACAGTCATTTATTTTCTTTTAGCAATGAAAATCCTAGCTACTAAGGAAAGAGGAGTAAAATTATTTCAACATAGAGCAGAGAGCACACACTAAATGCACTTTTCCTAAATCAATTTCCGCATGCAGTCTAAATGCAAATGCAGATGCATGTATTTGTTTTTCAGTTTCCTTAATATGAGAATGACAAAAAGAAAACTAAGTACATATCTGAATTACTTTTCTTCAAAGCGGCACTTCAACAATTTCTTTTCACTATGACAACACTTTCACTTTCGAATAGAAAGCTATTTTCGACACTTCAAAGAAATGATAATTCAAATCAAATACAATGGCAAAAGTACAATCGACTATCTAAAAGAGGAAAACCTTACGACACTCTTTTTCTTGACTGAAAACGACAATTCGATTAAGCTGCTATTTGCAAAGGAGGACTATAAATGATGAAAAATATATAAAAACATTCACAATTCCTTATCAATGGAGGCTGAATAATGTAAAGGAAGAAGGTTTCAACAGTGATACACTGATCATAGACAACAAAACTATTGAATAGAGCTAAAAACAATGAATAACAAACCAAAAATTGGAGGTAGAAACAGTCTCATTCAATCATCGCACCTGTCCTTAAGGGAAACAGGGATGCATCTCACCTGCAGCACACAGGAGGTGCAATGCATCCAGACTGCCAATGAGGGATAGTGCGATGGTCCAGGGACGAGACTGAGCTTGGTTTTTACCCACAGTTTGTAGCTAAGTTAAAGGATTTAGGCTGAGCTAATGATAGGCAGTAAACACAAAGTACAGGGACTGATCTAATGAGGTTATTGAGCTACCACCAGGGCACTTAGGATGTTTGCAAGTCAAATGTTCAGTTCATAAATCAACCCGGAGATTGACTGAAGCAACATTGATCTACTTTGTAGTTGCATAGCAAAAGCAGTTCGAAGGTTAGCTGGCTTAACTTTAGGCTCCGTATGTAGTTTATAAAGCAAAAAATAGTAACAAACAAACAAACTATTCGTTCCCCAGTGGAGTCACCATTTTGTTTCTGGGAAAACTAGTGTCCATTCAGAGCTGCTAGTCCCACTAAGACGGGTAGCTATCTTAGAAACAAAAAATTTAAAGTAACTTGTGTTTTCCTTTATGAGAGATAGATGAGAGAGAAGCAGAGAGTACCAACCTCAGTCTTTTGCTTGGATCCTTGCTTGTTTCCTCTCTCCCTTGATAGAGCTTCACTACTCCTTTCTCACTTGTCCCGCTTCAAAGAACACCTGTAGAGTCAAAGCAGCAAAATACCATCAAAGCATAGAGATCTATAACCATAAACAATGTAGAATTAGATGTACATTAACCATACAAAT